>CM077643.1:28081333-28162504 GCA_039707465.1 Rhabdophis nuchalis
TTTAGCTGAGCTAAAAATTTTTAACAGCATCGCACCTGGTTAGGTCCAGGATGGGAGACCACTGGGAGTTCCTGAAGCAATAGATATGGGGCCCTGAGGAGGGCGCTCACTGCTGGAGGGGTAAGAAGATCTCATCCCCCATCTCGCACATCTATCCCTCTTGTAGGTGTGGTTTTAGCGCAGTTTTTCAATAATATTTTAATGTTGGCTTGTTTTCATCTTTTCATCATTTCCCCCCACCTTTTATCATTTGTAAGCCGCCCAGAATCGCGTTGTAGGGGAGATGCACTGGCTGCCTGTGGCCTTTCGAGTCCGCTTCAAGGTGCTGATGACCATCTTTAAATCGCTCCATGGCTCAGGGCCTACCTATATACGAGACCGCCTCCTGCCCCATACATCCCTTCGTCCGATCCGCTCCCACAGAGAGGGTCTTCTCCAGGTGCCGTCGGCTGGGTAATGCCGGTTGGCGACACTCAGGGGAAGGGCCTTCTCTGTGTCGGGCCCGGCCCTCTGGAACGACCTACCCCCCTACCTTCGCACTACCTTGGACCTCCGCCTCTTTCGCCAACGTCCAACAAGCCGGCCTAGGATAGCCCCCCGTTTCTGACTTTTTAAACATAAATTATAATTTGGTAGGGTTTTAAATGGTTTTAGCACGGGTTTTAATTAATTTAATATGTTTTAAATTGATTTATACTGTTTTTATTGTGGTTTTAATGATGCCTGTGCGCCGCCCTGGGTCCTAACAAGGAGAAGGGCGGGGTATAAATTCGAAATAAAAATAAAAATGGGCAACATAGAAATGTAATAAATATAATGAATAAAATGGCAAACGGATCTTATAACAATGCCAAAAAAACTACGTGGGTCTTTGCAACGAATTCTGTGGGGATTATTGTTTTCTTAGTGGCTGGCGAACCACGCTGAGGAAGCCAAAGTCCACATAGTTACACTTAATGGTTAATCCTTCAAAGAGGGTGAAACTTAAGAATTGGCACGTAAGCCCATAACATTGCTTGCAATAGTAAACTGCAACTGTCCACATGGACAAGCATTAACCAGGAACTTTGTATTAACCAAGAGCTTTATATTAACTAACCAGTACAAGTGTACTTTGATCAAGGAATCAGTTTCTGCCACGTCAACCACTATGACAATAAAAAGACAGCTCTGACAACCGTTCTTTGTGCCTTCCCATTGGGAAAGCTCCAACAGCTTGTTTGCTTGCTTTTCTCTTCAAACTAATTCCTGCCTCGCGGCTTTCTTCATCGCAACAACAGAATTCACCTGGGGTTTTGCTTCACTGAGCAGAGACCTCTATTCACCTTTATTCCTTCCTTTTTAGCGGGTTTTGTTGTTGTAGTAATACAATACAATACAATAGCAGAGTTGGAAGGGACCTTGGATGTCATCTAGTCCAACCCCCTGCCTAGGCAGGAAGCCCTATACCATTTCAGACAAATGGCTATCCAACATCTTCTTGAAGACTTGTAGTGTTGGGGCATTCACAACTTCTGGAGACAAGCTGTTCCACTGATTAATTGTTCTGTCAGGAAATTTCTCCTCAGTTCTAAGTTGCTTCTCTCCTTGATTAGTTTCCACCCATTGCTTCTTGTTCTACCCTCAGGTGCCTTGGAGAATAGTTTGACTCCCTCTTCTTTGTGGCAACCCCTGAGATATTGGAAGACTGCTATCATGTCTCCCCTAATCCTTCCTGCTACCGTTCCTCATATGTCTTAGTCTCCAGTCCCCTAATCCTCTTCGTTGCTCTTCTCTGCACTCTTTCTAGAGTCTCCACGTCTTTTCTACATCGTGGCGACCAAAACTGGATGCCGAATTCCAAGTGTGGCCTTACCAAGGCATTATAAAGTGGTATTAACCCTTCACGTGATCTTGATTCTATCTCTCTGTTTATGCAGCCTAGAACTGTGTTGGCTTTTTTGGCAGCTGATTGGCCTGTGATAGGCCTGTACATTTTGGGTGTTTCCCGGAGCTGCTATACACTCACAAACCAGCCTCCGAACACAGAGGGAAACACATAACAAGCTTTAAATTTCCTTATTAGTATTTTTTTTAGGGGCAGGATTTCAATTTTTTGCATGGAGGGGGCATCTTCCAAATCTTGCACTGTTATCCAGATGAGGGTTGCACATAATTTGACCATCCATTTGCCACGCACTGAAACTATAAGCAGGTTTTCCACGCACGCTTCGTGGGTGTGCACGCCTTCCACACATGTGCACGGCCTTCTGCGCATGGGCTTTGCTCGCACGTGCGGCTTGCACACGTGCGTGTGGCTTAGAAACACGTGGCTCAATAGGACGGCATAGAGCCGGGGCTGGTGGGCCCACAGGCTGCCACTAACATTCACACAAAACCAATCCGAACCGGCTGAATACCAGCACTGCCATTATCCCTCTGTTGCCCCCTAAAGCAGGGGTAGGGAACTATGCAGTGGTGGGTTTCAATTTTTTTACAACCTACTCTGTAGGTGTGGCCTATTTTATGGGTGTGGCTTGGCAGTCATGTGACAGGGTGGGAGTGGCCACCTTTTAAAATGTGGTGAAACTCATTTAACAACGCTCTTGCTTAGCAACCAAAATTTTGGACTCAATTGTGATGATAAATTCTTTCTTTCTTTCTTTCTTTCTTTCTTTCTTTCTTTCTTTCTTTCTTTCTTTCTTTCTTTCTTTCTTTCTTTCTTTCTTTCTTTCTTTCTTTCTTTCTTTCTTTCTTTCTTTCTTTCTTTCTTTCTTTCTTTCTTTCCTGCCTGCCTGCCTGCCTTCCTTCCTTCCTTCCTTCCTTCCTTCCTTCCTTCCTTCCTTCCTTCCTTCCTTCCTTCCTTCCTTCCTTTCCTTTCCTTTCCTTTCCTTTCCTTTCCTTTCCGTTGGGTCACTGGCAGTGGCGGGCCAGATTTACTTCCAGGTACGCCGGTGGAACCCCCTCTCACCGGTTCTCTAAATTTCACCAACCGGCTCTCGCGAGTAGGTGTGAGCCTGCAGAAACCCACCACTGGAACTATGGCTCTTTTATGACTCATGGACCTCACTACCCAGAATTCTGGGTATTGCAGTCCATGAGTCATAAAAGAGCCATAGTTCCCTACCCCAGCCCTAAAGAGTGCTTGGTTCCTTTGCCCCCCTCCTCCCCCCCCCAATTTTATGCTCTGTTAGGAAGGTTCAGCCAGAAGCCGGTGATGGCAAAGGTGACGCTGAAGAAAAGAAGAACTGAGCATTACAGCGGATCTGTTCAGTTCTGAATTAATATCTTAACCTCCAGATGATATCCTCCAGATGTGGGGGATTTCAGCTCCCCCAGTTCACAGCCAGGCACACCTGGAGGACATCAGTTTGGGGAAATTGACTGTAGTCAGCTGTCTTCACACACACACACGGAGCTCAGCCAGATTAAAGAGACTCGGTTTCCCTACTTAGACAACACTTGGCTTTGCGGTTTTACTCCTCGGTGTGATGTCCAGACCCAGTTGATTTTATTGCAGCTAGCCCTGGACTTACGACCGTTTGTTAGTGACTGTGTACAAGGTTACACCAACGCTGAAAAAAAATGAATTGCAAACAGCCCTCACACTTATGACCGTTGTAGCGTGTAAATTCAAGAAGGTAGTCCTGGACCTATGACCAGTGACTGTAGTGTTAGTGACTGTTAGTGACTGTAGAAACTTAGACCAACACTGGCGAAAAAATCAGCATGTAACTTCTGATAGTTACAGGGGGTCACATGACCATCGTTTGTGACCTTCCTAGTTGCTTCCAAAAAAGCAAAGTCAATGGAGAAAGTAGATCCGTTTAATGACTGCATGATTTACTTAACAGCCATGGTGATTCGCTTAACAATCATGGCAAAAATGGTGGTAAAATTGGAGGTGGTTCACTTAACAGGTGCTTTGCTTAGTGATGATAATTGTGGCCCCAATTGTGGTCACAAATCAAGGACTACTTGAAGGTTATTGTTCAGATTATTGCATCAAAGCAGAGTGTGAATTAATTCAACAAGCTGGTTTAGCATCTTCCATGAATGCATCTACTGCTGGAGGGAAGGGGGGGGGGGGATAATCAACTTTATATCTTTGTCTCTCTTTCTCGGGGAGGGTCTCACATCCACCTTTTCCTCCCCAGACAGCACAACTGCAGCTTGCTAAACAAAACGTCCAGGACCAGCCCGGAGTAGAAGCCCACACACAGGAGGTGCGAGAATTGAAGCACAAGTGAGTCCCCGAAGCTGCCGTTGCAAATACAGGTTTTCTGAAGTTTACTCTTCCAACTCTATAAAGCAGGAGTGTCAAACTCGTGTCGTTGCAGAGTCGTCGCGTGATGTATTGCGACTTTTCCCTTCTTCGCTAAACTAGTTGTGGGCGCGGCCAGGCTGCGGGTCAAGAGTTTGACACCCCTGCTATAAGGTTTTAGCTACATTCCCTGATTACAAGGGTCACCAGCCTTTCGGACCTCAGGGACCACTAAATTCATAATTTTAAATCCTGCAGACCAGTAATATGATCTGCCTAATGACCGGCTGGGTGGGTGTGGCTAGGTGGTCATGTGACTGGGTGGGCTTGGCCAACTCGATGTCACTCTTTTTTTTGTTTCAAACAATTTTATTGGTTTTTACAATTATATAGGAAAAGGGGAAATGGTAGGGTTCAATGATAACATTTTAGGACTTCCGTGTCGGGGTCGGTGGTCGCCTCCGGGAGTTCATAAAAATACATTTTTTTACAAAATTATATAGTGGTGAGAATTATATATATCATATTACATTTCATACATTCAATCATTATTTTTTTTAAGCACCCATCTTAGATAGATAGATAGATAGATAATTTAATTTCTAGACCGCTCCCTCTCCCCAAGGGGACTCGGAGCGGTGCACAGGGAAGTTAAAACAATAAATACACATAGAAATACACATAATTCAATAAAAACAAATTAAACATCAAACCCTGCGCTAAAATTCCCCAATACACTAAAATCATATAACCCTATAAAACTATAGAAGAGAGGCTACCCTAGGCCGGCCAAGCAGAAAAAGTGCGTTTTCAATTTCAGACGGAAGGAACGGAGGTCCGTGGTTGTTCTAATATCGGGGGGGAGGTCGTTCCAGAGGGCAGGGCCCGCCACAGAGAGCGCCCTTCCCCTGGGCGTCGCCCGCTGACAAAGTCTAGTGGACGGCACCCGGAGAAGACCCTCTCTGTGGGAGCGAATCGGCCGTGAGGAAGTATGGGGCAGGATCCGATCCCGCAGATCTTAGTTATAGTGAATTTCAAAACATACTTATTTTTGAGATCTGAGTCTCTTAGCAATAGTGTCTTCTTGCTCCTTCTCTTCAATAGGTGGAGCCGCGGCTCCCCCTGTTCCGTCTCTTTCTTCTAGGAGGGGGGAGTGCTTTCTAAGAAAAGCCTCCGCCTCTCCTACTGTTTTAATTCTGACTCTACCCCCTTCCCAGTATACCAGCAATCCCTCAGGCATCATCCATTTAAACCAGATTCCTTTTTTAAATAGCTTTTTAGATAGAAAGGAATATTTCCTTCTAATCTCTCGAATTTTTTGGGGAATCTGCTTCAATGTAGTGTTGATGTCACTCTTTGTCAAGGGGCACCTCACCAGCCTCTACTCACTCCCTCCCTTCTCAGCCACTCGTCCCCTGCCCACCTGGGTTCCTTGGGACCCCCAACAGGAAGCAGTTGTTGGCGCTAAGGATCCACTATGAGAAAGAGTTGGCAAAATAGCTGTCTCCGTTCAAATTGGATCTGGCCGAGAAGGAGGCTCAGCAGAAGCACCTCACTGAGGACTAGGAGCATAGGCTTTCCAAGCAGAGGGAAGACCTACGGGAGTGCAAGGCCAGGTACCGGCGCCTGGAGGCTCAGCGGGCTGAGATGGTCAGCCAGTTCCAGGCCAGGATGCAGTCCTAGTTATATGCGAGACCGCCTCCTGCCCCATACATCCCTTAGACCAATACGCTCCCACAGAGAGGGCCTCCTCAGGGTGCCGTCGGCCGGACAATGCCGACTGGCGACACCCAGGGGGAGAGCCTTCTCTGTGGCGGGACCAGCCCTTTGGAACGACTTGCCCCCTGAACTCCGTACCATTTCTGACCTCCGCCTCTTCCGCAAGTGTCTGAAGACACACCTATTCCAACTAGCCGGCCTTGCGTAGCCTCCAATACCGACTCGTAGATAGTTTTGAAATGGGGATTTTAATTCGGTTTTAGCACAGGCCCTTAGTTGAATAAGTTTTTTTAAAAAAAGTTTTATATGTTTTGTATGTTTTTTAATGTTCCTGTGCGCCGCCCTGGGTCCGTTTGGAGAAGGGCGGGGTATAAATTCAATAAATAAATAAATAATAAAATAAAGTCCCACTGGAACGAGGCCCTCTGGCTCTTTGCCACCAGCAACACTTCCCTCCGGCCTTTGGCCGAAGCAGACCCCGAGTCGGAATTTCTGCCCCCCCCTCCGACCCACAAAAAGACCCCGAAGGGGGAGACTCTCTGCAGCAACACAAGCGTTCATTCCACATATCCATCCCAGGGGCCGTAGTTTGAGACCCCCCCTGATTTAGTGCAATATAAAAAAATGCAAATAATTTTTCTGCAGACCACCAAAAGTTTCTAGCGGACCACCAGTTGGCGACCGCTGGCCCCATAAGGCCCCACTACTTGTTACAGTAAGTTGTGGTAAGGAAGGGTGTACAACTCAGTTTGGACTTAAGGTTGGATTGCCATTTAAATGGTGTGTTCCAGGCCCAAGCTGCAGGATGGGACAAGGCCGGAGTTTTCGGGCAGAGGGAATGAAGAAAATGTAATATGTATTTATTTATTTATATTCGATTTATATAACCGCTCCTTCTCCATCGAGATGGACTCAGAACGGTGCACAGGGAATTAAAAATCAGCCATAAATAACAATAAATATAATAATAATATCTAAAACGAATTAAACTAAGAACCTGCGCTAAAATATTCCCATTAAAATTCTAAAATACATTTACTGATTGGCTGAGATCGTGTTGCGTCTGAGCTCTAAGCTCTAGGCTCTAAGCTAGACCGGCTCGATGGAAAAGCTACGTCTTGAGTGAACGGCGAAAGAGGGTAAGGTCCGTGATAGTCCGATATGACTTTGACGTCATCGTTTAACGGTTCACACAGACATGGTTGTGGCAATTCCTTGGGTTTTTTTTTTTTTTTAACTGGCTTTCACTTTCTCTCATGGGATTTGGGATAGATGACTTTTTCCAGTCTTGCTTTACAGATCTCCAGTTTGAGGGGCAGGGGTGGGCCAACGGGAAGTGGTCGGAAAAGTCAAGATGGCAGCCATAACGTGGCGATGAAAACTGCACTCGGTTTTTTAGCCGAACACAATCTGCGTAAATAACGGGCACAGCTTTGGTCACGCTATTTGGATCTGTCATAAGTGCATGCCAGTTGCCAAGCGCCTGGATTTTGATCACGTGACCATGGAGATGCTACAATGGTTGCATGCAAAACAGTCATAAGTCAACTGTTTTCAGAGCTGTTGTAACTTTGTATGGTCACTAAGATAAGATAACCTTTATTGTTCTGTTTTACTGTGAGCACGCTGGTCAACATTAAAAATGATATTCTGTTGCCAGCCCTCAAAAGTATATATTTACTCATACACATACATAACACACATATATACATACATACAAACATACAAACATGTGTCTCTGTGTGTCTGTCTATCTACCTACCTACTTACCTACCTACACACCCATACATTTCATTTCATTTATTTAGATTTATAAAACCGCGCCTCTCTCCCCGAAGGGACTCGGGGCGGTGCACAGGAAGTTAAGAAACACATACAACACAACCATCAATAAATATTGAAACCAAATTAAATAATGCTCACCCTGTGCTAAAAAATCTTAAAATCTTGAAAACTATTTCCCCCTAAAATCCAAATTAAAACAGTTTAAGCTTCAGACTACAGGCTAGATGAAGTGGATTAGGCCAGACCGGCCAGATGGAAAAAGTAGGTCTTCAACTTTTGGCAGGAGGAGCGGAGGTCCGTGGTTTATTTTATTTATTTTATTCAAATTTATACCCCGCACCTTCTCCAAAAAAGGACCCAGGGCAGCGTACAGGAAGTTTAAAAAACAATACAAATATAACAAAAATATAAAATTTTTAAAAAGCTATTATATCCATACCCTGTGCTAAAATCGTATAAAATCCCCCAAATTAAAATCTATCTAAAACAGTCAAAACGGTAGGTTATGCTAGGCCGGCTTGTTGGAAAAGGTGCGTTTTAAGACACTGGCGGAAGAGGCGGAGGTCTGAGATGGTGCGTAGTTCGGGGGGCAAGTCGTTCCAGAGGGTAGTGGTAGTTCTAGGTTCGGGGGGTAGGTCGTTCCAGAGGGTTGGGCCCGCCACAGAGAAGGCCCTTCCCTTGGGCGTCGCCCGCTGGCATTGCCTGGTGGACATACATACATACATACATATGTTTTGTGTCACAACACCCTGGTATGCCCCAAATATCGGAGGGAGCAGAACTGTGTCCCTTTTCTGCCTTTCGGCTCACCCTAGGAGCCATCCAGGCAGAAAGCTATTTTTTCCTTGCCTTTGTTATATTTGTGTTACGTTTTGTGCTGATAAATAAATAAAGGGAGACTAGTATAGATCTATTTCAAGCTATTTAGCTCTCATCAGCTAGCTATACCCTTACTGGGATTCGAACCAGGGAAGTATTACATGTGAGGCAGTTGTAATTGCCACTAGGCCACAGGTTCTCCTCCTGATCAGCTGAGCCAGGGGAATAAATATATATATTGTGTCACAACACCCTGGTATGCCCCAAATACTTATTCCCCTGGCTCAGCTGATCAGGAGAACCTGTGGCCTAGTGGCAATTACAACTGCCTCACATGTAATACTTCCCAGGTTCAAATCCCAGCAAGGGTATGGCTAGCTGATGAGAGCTAAATAGCTTGAAATAGATCTATACTACTCTCCCTTTATTTATCAGCACAAATGTCACACACACACACACACACACACACACCAGAGGTAGGTTGCTGCCAGTTTGCTCCGGATTGGCCGAACCAGTAGTGGCAGTGGGAGGCTCCACCCACCCGCTTGGACGCTGTCATTAGCAATCCAACAAACACACACACACACACACACACACACACACACACACACACACACACACACACACACCTACTTACCTCTAAGGCAAAGGTTCCCAAACTTGGCAACTTTAAGACTTGTGGACTTCAACTCCCAGAATTCTCCAGCCAGCAGAGCTGGAGTCTTAAAGTTGCCAAGTTTGGGAACCTCTGCTCTAAGGCAATAATAAATCAAGCTTGGCTCATTATCAATCAGCTGCCTTGAGCTTTCCTTGAATTAGGGTAAGCCGGTTGTGTGAACACAATGCCTGCATTGTGATACACAGAGGAAGCGCTGCATTCGGTGCCCGTTGGGCTTCAGGGAGAATTGGTAAACCGAGCAACGGTTCCAAAATGTCCCCATCTGTTTGGCGATACGGTCCGTATCCCTTTTGCATTAAGGCCATTTCCATGCCCTCCCCCCCCCACCTCCCTCCGGGTCCCCAAGCCTTCCCCCCTCCCTCATCTTTCCCCACGCAGAGGGACCGTTTGTGCCTCTTGCTCCCGCTTCGTTCCTTGGGAGAAAGCAAACCGATTCCCATCGGTCGGGACTTTCAAAGCATCCGAGCTGAATTTCCCACAATGCTTAGCGGCGCACGGCATCGTGGGAAGCGCCTCTCAAAGCAGGGACATCCTTGGGGAAGAGACACTCCCCCCCCTTATGGGAAAGCCAGAGTCACGATTTTGCCCCCAAAACGGGTCCTGTCCTCTCGCAAATTAGGGCAGGGGTAAAGCCAAGCCAATTTGAAGCAAGGATGTGGGAATATTTCCCCTCATAAAGGCCTTGGCAAGGGTCTTCAAAGGCCGTATTCTAACCACCCACCCACCCTCCGCTGAGCCCCCATTTTTGCAGATTGTTCCACGTTGGCTCTTTGAAGCCTAACCTTCCCCCCCACCCCTGCACCTCCCCCCCCCCCAGCCAGCCCATCCCGGCCCTTGGGGTTGCCCCCTCTCGTAGGCTTTCATAAACAAGGCCGGGCTGCGAGAGAGAGAGAGGCGCGGGTGAGCGCGGCTAATCGGCTCCATCTGGCGCTTTATTTATCGTTTCCATCCGGCTCAATGCAGGCTAATTCAAACCATCGAAGCAATCAGCGAAATTCTTCAGGATTTCAAGTACGATTCGGAGGAAAGCAGCTGACAGGCCATCCCGCGGGAGAAGGATGAAGAAAGGCTGGGGATGGAGAAGAGGGGGGGGGGGCATGAGTCCGGGACGTAAGAGTTCCCCCCCTCCCTGCCTCCACTTCACCCCGGGCTAAGGTTGGTCCTCGCTCGCCCACCCCGGCTTCCTTCTTTCATCGTGCCCGGCCGATGCCCACAGGCGAGATGGCGCAGGAGGCGGCGCACGGCTCGGTGGCGCTTGGCCACCTGCCCAACGGAGCCGGTTCTTTAGAAGGTTTCTTGGCGCTTGGTCTCAACTGCCTTTATGGGACAAAGATGGGGGGGAACAGTTTGTTTATGTTCTGAAATAAAGTGGGTTTTTCCCCCGCAATCCCTTCAATTAAAGAAAAAAGACTCTTTTTTAACTAGTTTCTTTCTCGCTTTATTATCCAGATGTTTTCTTGTTCAATTAGCCGCAGAGAGGCCTCCGTTGGGAGGGAGGAGGGCAAAAAAGTCAAAATGGCATCCCCCAGGGTCTGTATTTGCAAAGCTCATCTATCATCCTGCTACTTTTCACCCTGGACCGAAATCTGAATCTCTTCTTACAAGGGATTAAGAAAATTGGGTTTGGAGGAGGGAAGGAAGCACTGGGCAGGGGTTTTTAGGTTTTTTGGGGGGTTGGACTAGAAGACCTCCAAGGTCGCTTCCAACTCTGCTATTGTATTGCATTGTATTGGATGCTCACCCTGTTTGACAAGGGTATTCCTATTGCCCCCCCCTCCCCAATTCTGGATTGTAATCCTAAACTGTCATGGCTAGTCCCAGCTACGTCCCCAGCACAGGGCCTTCCAAGTTACTGACTTATAGTCTTTGACTTATGACCGCAATTGAGCTCAAACTTTCTGCTGTTAAGGGAGACATTTCTTGTGAGTTTTCCCTCCATTTTACGGCCTTTCTTGGCCCAGTTCTTAAGTGAATCACTGCAGTTTATACATTAGTAACTTGGTCGTTAAGTGTTGATTTTGCTGGTCAAAAAGGTCGCAAAAGGAGATCGCGTGACCCCCGGGACACTGCAATGGTCGTAAGTATGAGCCGCTTGCCAAGCACCTGAATTTTGATCACATGAGCATGGGGACGCTGCAAAGGTTGTAAATATGAAAGATGGTCCTATGTCCCTTTTTTCGGTGCCGTTGTAACTTTGAACGGTCACTAAATGAACTGTTGTAAGTTGAGGACTACCTGTAGTACTTGACTTACGACCACGATTGAACCCAAAGTTTCTTTTGCTAATGAAACAGTTGTTAAGTGAGTTTTAGCCCCTTTTATTTACCTTCCTGGCCACAATTTGCTAAGCGAGTCACTTGTTAGTAATACAGTTGTTAAGTGAATCGGGCTTCCCATGGACTTGGCTTGTCAGAAGTTTGCAAATGGGGATCACATGACCCCAGGGCATTGCAACTGTCATAGATACATGCCAGTTGCCAAGCGTCTGAATTTCGATCACATGACCATAGGGACGCTGCAATGGTGGTAAGTGTGAAAAACAGTCATAAGTCACTTTTTTCCACCTCCATCACCAGAGCCATGTTGGTTGAAAATGGCAGTATTTATAAACAACAAGGGAAATTGGGGAGGCTGGTCTTTTATCTATCTTCTATCGTCCAGTGCGATCCCACAGAGTTGGCCTCCTCCAGACAGTGTCGGCTGGCGACCCCCAGGGGGAGAGCCTTCTCTGTGGGAGCGCCTTCCTTTTGGAATGAGCTACCCCCAGAGCTTCGCATAATTCCCGACCTCCCGTCCTTCCGTGGTGCCCTAAAAAAGCTGGCTTTTTCAGCAAGCCGGCCTGGCCGGAACAAAATAACTTATTAATTTTAATTCCAAATCTAATTTATTTTATATCATAATGTGTAAATTGTTAATTTATTGCTTATTGGATTCTTTATTTAATCTCTTTTTAACTTTTGTACTATGTGTTTCTCATGCTGTACGCCGCCCTGAGTCCTTTGGGAGAAGGGCGGCATATAAATCCTATCTATATCTATCTATCTATCTATCTATCTATCTATCTATCTATCTATCTATCTATCTATCTATCTATCTATCTATCTATCTATCTATCTATCTATCTATCTAATCTTTCGATCGACCGATCTACCTACCTACCTACCTACCTACCTACCTACCTACCTACCTACCTGTCTATCCTTGTGTCACAACACCCTGTTAAGCCCCAATTAAGGGAGGAAGCATACTGATTTCCTTTTCTGCCTTTCGGCTCATCACCAGAGACCATCTAGACAGAAAGCTATTAGTTCCGTTGTGTACTTTTTTAATATGTGTGTTAGGTTTTTGAGCTGATCAATAAATAAATCTATACTAGTCTCCCTGATTTATTTATTGATCAGCTCAAAAACCTAACATATATATATATATATATAAATTACACAACGGAACTCATGGCTTTCTATCTAGATGGTCTCTGGCGATGAGCCGAAAGGCAGAAAACTCTGGAACGCCTCGAGCAATTTCAACCAAACTTGGTTCACAGATGACTTACTCTCTGGAAACAAATACTGTGAGGGTAAGACACTCCTAAAACCCCTCGGGGCTGGTGGTGTTCTGTTAAGATTCAGCCTGTTGTGTTGTACTGCCGTACTGGCTTCTACTGTACAGCCCAGTGGAGTTGCCATGGCAATAACTTCACAGTACTCTACAAGGGGGCTCTCTCTGGTAAGGGGGGAAATCCAACATTAGAAATTGTTTGGTCTGGACATTTCCCCCCTATAAATAAATACCTGGGCAATGCCGTGTTATCAGCTAGTAAAAGCCATGAAAATGAGAGATGCCATAGTTTGCCTTTCTTAGTTCATCTTTTTTTAACGACCCATAATCCCTTGCAGGGTGGAGTGTGGGCAACTGAATGGAGCTGAATATTTACGGCCGGATACTCTTCCTGTCGCCAATGCGGAGTTATTTTCAGCAGATATATTCTCACCGTGCCCAGAGAGAGAAATATCTGCCTCTACCTAGGATCGAACGCACAGCCTCCTGCTTGTGAGGGCAAAAACTCTACCTCTAGGTCACCTTGACATCACTAAACAAAGATGCTGGTTTAGCCCAATTAAAAGAAGAGGTACTCAAAACACGAGTTCAGCTCTAAGTGCAAAACCTCCCAGACTTTCAGAGAGAGAGAGAGAGAAAAAAACCCAGCCTAAATCACAGCTTCGGACATAAAACAGTTATTGAACACTTGATATTTTTAACAACGGAACACGCACACACAAAAAGAATTTTTAAAAATCTGTGAAATTTCACAGCCAATGTTGCCATTTCTTCCCTTGGGGAGAATTTGGAGGTTAAATGTAAACCTGTTTCCTTTTTTCCTGATTACGCAGCTCGTTCCGTTAACCGCTTCTGCTTTTCGATTGGCTGCCAATTCCAATTTCGAGTACAAGAAGAAAATGACTATCCCGAAGCAACAAAACCTCTTTCTGGGGAAAACCTGGATAGATTTCACATTTCTTTTATCTTGGCACTGTTAAAAAAAAAGAAAGCGGGCACGAAGAGCGCTTCCGTGAAGGCAAAATGTCCTTCAACTAGGGGCAGCTCCTCTATATACCAATTAGAAAACTCATGAGTTCAACTCAGCTGAAAAACATCATAGGTGAGAAGCTGGTGTAGAGTTACTCTGGGGCAGGGGTCAGCAAACTGCGGCTCGGGAGCCGCATGTGGCTCTTTCATCCCTCTGCTGTGGCTCCCTGTCGCTGGTTAGCTCCACAATTGATAGGGCCTTCGGTTAGGACCGGTAGAGGAAAAAGGACACCGCGTTAGGAGGAGACTCTTATGGTGGTGGGAAACCAGACTTCCGGTCAGCAAAGGAAAAAGGACACCACTCTAGGAGGAGACTCTATGGTGGGGGAACCGGACTTCCAATCAGCAAAGGAAAAAGGACACCACACTAGGAGACTCTATGGTGTGTGTGTGTGTGTGTGGGAAACCGGACTTCCAAGCAAAGGAAAAAGGACACCACTCTAGGAGGAGACTCTATGGTGTGTGTGTGTGGAGAACCGGACTTCCAATCAGCAAAGGAAAAAGGACACCACACTAGAAGGAGACTCTATGGTGGGGGGAACCAGACTTCCAATCAGCAAAGGACAAAAGACACCACTCTAGGAGGAGACTCTATGATGGGGGAACCAGACTTCCGGTTGGCTCCAGAATTGAACGGGGGGGGATTCTGGTTAAGACCTTTGTGGCTCTTTGACTGTTTAAGATTGCTGACCCCTGCTCTGGGGGAAGAGGTGCTGACTTCTGCCCAACTTCCAGATAGTTTGTAGAAAGGGCGTTAAGTGGTGGTGAAACCCCCTTGGCAATGCCGCTCGGGGCACCTGGATTACGGCAGCTCTTGAGTTCCTTTGGGTGTAACCTTGGCAGGCCTGAATCCAGGAACCGGGTTGGCGCTTAAGCGAAAGTCCTGGTCCCACCATCCATCAAAGCTACGATTTGTCGCTGGACAGGACCTGGTGGGGAAAAAGAGGGTTAAAACCAGATACAGCCAACAGTGGCTCCGTAGCATTTCACCCCCCCTCCCCTTTCCCCAATTGAGGAATCTTCATCCCTATTTATTTGCACAATTATTTGTAGATCACCCAGTTCTATAAGAGATTAGAACAGTGATGGCGAACCTATGGCACACAGGTGGCAGGCAGAGCCCTCTATGCGGGCCCATGAACTGGCGCACAGCACAGCTGTACTGCGCATGCGCGCGCGCTTCTCCCGCGCAGCTCCCCCATGCAGCCTGTTTTTTGTAGCAGGGAGGTCTAACGCCAAAACGGGACATGGGGGGGCATGCACGGGGGAGGGGGAGTGTCATGCACAATACGCGGGGGGGGTGTAGGGCACACACATTGCATTATGGTTGCAGGCGCATGCTTTCGGCACATGAGGACAAAAAGGTTAGCCATCACTGGACTAGACAGTCCCTTATCTGAAACGGTATCGGGTCTCCTGCCTGAGCAGGGGGATGGACTAGAAGACCTCCAAGGTCCCTTCCAGATTCTATTCTCTTCCGTTCTATAGTCCAATGATGGCTAACCTTTTCCCCCTCCCCTGCCAAATGTGGGGGGAGCGCAGGGGGGAGGGCGGGCACATGCGTGCCCACAGCCATAATTCTATGTGCCTGCCTCCCACACAGGCACGGGAGGCCCCCTGTGCTATCCCTGCTTTTGGCATGCCATGGCACAGTGGACCTGTTTTTCCCTCTCCCCAGGCTCCAGATCCTTTCTAGGAGCCTGGGGGGGGGGGGGCAGAGGACAAAAAACGCCGCCCCGCCCCGCCCCCCAAAGCCAAAAACATCCCATTTGCTGGCTTCCAGTCAGACCAGAAGGTAGTTTTTTCGCTCTCCACAGGCTTCCTAGGAGCCTGGGGAGGGCGAAAATCTCCAAAAATCAAAGCCAAAATCAGCTGGCGTGCTGGAGCTGATAGGGCAACGTCTCGCGTGCCCTCAGAAATGGCTCTGTGTTCCACACCTGTGGCATGCGTGCCATAGGTTCGCCATCATGGTTCTATATTCTATTCTATTCCATATTCCTTATTGCATTCTTTATTTCTTATTCCTTATTCTATTCTATTCCATTCCATTCCATATTCCTTATTCTATTCTATTCCATTCCTTATTCCATTCCTTATTCCTTATTCTATTCTATTCCATTCCATATTCCTTATTCCATTCCTTATTCTATTCTATTCTATTCTATTCTATTCCATATTCCTTATTCCATTCCTTATTCTATTCTATTCCATTCCATATTCCTTATTCCATTTCTTATTCTATTCCATTCCATTCCATATTGTTATTCCATTCTTTATTCCTTATTTTATTCTATTCCATTCCATTCCTTATTTCTTATTCCATTCCTTACTCCTTATTCCCTATTCTATTCTATTCTATTCTATTCTATTCTATTCCTTACTCCTTATTCCTTATTCCATTCCATTCCATATTCTATTCCATTCCGTATTCTATTCCATTCCATTCTCCATTGTCTAGTCTAGTCTTTAGGTAAATCATCACTTGGAGTCAGTGAGTGGCTCTACACCCATCCTTGTACAGACCAGATGATCCCTCTTGCTTTTCATTGAAAACCCAGGTGTCCTTTTCTACCTGGTTGCGTGTTTTGTGGGACTTCTGCAGTGCCACTCGCCACTGATCGTACATTTTGATGCTCAAATTGGCACAAGTCCCATGTTTGCGCATCCATCCAAAGAACTGCTTGAGCTCTCGGCGTAGCGTGTTGTTATGTTCTCCGTTCTTGGGTTCGCAAACTCCCGGAGTCCGTCCTGAAAGAGAGGAAGCGAAGGCTGACAAGGGATATATTCTGTCAAGAGTCACAAAACTCTTGAATGCTAGAGGAAGAGAGGAATTAGAAGATATGAAGGAGGTAAAGAGAATGAGAGGAGGAGGAAGAAGAGAGGTAGAAGAGAAGAAAAATGAGAGGATGGGAAGGAGAGGGGGAAAAGAAGAAGAGAAAAAAGGAAAGAAAAGCAAAGAAAAGGGGAAGCAGAGAAGGAGAAGAGGAGGACGAGAGGAAGCAGAAAAGAGGAGGAGAGGAAGAAGAAGGAAGAAGAAGAAGGGAAGAAAAAAGACGATGGGAAGAAGAGGAGAAAGGAAGAAGAGAAAGGAGAAAATGAAGCAAAGGGGAAGCAGAGGAGAAGAGAAGGAGGAGAGGAAGAAGAAAAGGAAGAGGGGGCAGAGGAAGGAGAAGGAAGAGGAAGAAGGGAAGAAAAATGAGAGGATGGGAGGAAGAGGAGAAAGGAAGAAGAGAAAGGAGAAAATGAAGCAAAGGGGAATAATAATAATAATAATAAATGTAATTTGCTCCCTCTCCCCGAAGGGACTCCCCAAAGCAGAGGAGGAGAGGAGGCAGAAAAGAGGAGGAGAGGAAGAAAAGGAAGGAGACAGAGGAAGGAGAAGGAAGAGGAAGAAGGGAAGAAAAATGAGAGGATGGGAAAAAGAGGGGAAAGGAAGAAGAGAAAAGAGAAAATGAAAAAAAGGGGAAGCAGAGAAGGAGGAGAGGAAGGAGAAGGAGAGGGCTCTGCTGGATCAAAAAAGATTTATTTAGCACACAAGATTTATTTAACCGCACTTCCTTTCCATTTCCTGCAAGAACCCATCAAATGCCTCTAGGAAGCCTACGGAAAAGTTATAAACCAGCTTGCCAACCTGCTCACGTTCTCTGCCCCAGCAGTATTAATCAATTGTAATCAATTTGCTGCTATGCAGGAAGAATAGCAGAGTTACTAGGAGCAAATTGATATACTAAGGTACACACATTTAATAAATAACTAAATAAACCCCATCTAAACATCCAACTGGGCAGCTACTTCCAGATGCTACCCAAGTGCCTTTAAAAGGTGCCAGGCCGACCAGCCTGTAGTCTAGAGCAAGGGTCCCCAACCCCTGGGCCGTAGACTGGTGCCGGTCCGTGGCTTGATAGTAACCGGGCCGGAATGAGCAGCGAAGAGAGTAGCGCAACTCTTAGGAAAATGTAGCAAATGCTCCGCTATCCTGGTGGCTGGCTGGGGCGCTCCCCGGGGGCAGGATGGGGGCAACGGCCTGCATTGGGGGGGTTCGGGGCACCACCCGGCCCTGTGCGGGGGGGAAGGGGCTGCCAGTCCCTCCTGCCTGGGACGCAGCCCGTCCTTCCCGGCCCTAGCTGAGGATCCTTCACCCGGAACCCCTGGCAGCTTTCCCACCCAGTTGCACGCAAGGCGCCCTCCCTGGGTCGCGTTCACACGAGACGCGGGTTCCCGCCTCGGGTTCCACGTGACCGCCGAACGCACGCACGGCCCACATGACTCGGCTCACCCGCTGGAGGCTCCCACCGGTCCGAGGAATTTTTTTTACATGAAACCGGTCCCTGGTGCCAAAAAGGTTGGGGACCCCTGCTCTAGAGGCAATAATACTATCTTTTTGGGGGGACTACGGACCAGCTACTGGTATTTAGATGCCAGCTCCCTCAAATTATTAAAATCTGCAGGGGGGACCACAGAGAAGGTCAAGGTGATGATACAACTAAGCGTTCTTTGTATGTTTTAGGGCTGGGCTGCTGGGGGTTCGCAGGGGTTCGGGATACCCACTAGCTAAGATTCTGTGAAGTTCGGAGAACCCCCAAATTCCACTCCTGGCTGGCCCCGCCCACCCTGCCCCTCCCCTCCCAGGAGTCCCCATGCGCCCCGTTTTGGATGCAGGTAAGTGCAAGGTGTGCACGGAGGCTGAAAAACGGGCCTACCGGAAGTTCAGGAAGGCCGGGAATGGGCCTGGGGAGGCAGTTTTCGCCCTCCCGGAGGCTTTCCTCAAGTCCGTCTCCCCCCCGCCATGGTGCAGGAGGTCAACTAGGCCACCCCCACCATGGCCACGGCCACCCAGCAACTGGGCAGGGAACCCCTTGCTAAATTTTTTGAAGCCCAACCCTGTACGTGTGGAACTTATTGTATCCATGTAAGACAGTGTTCCTCAACTTTGGTGACTTGAAGATGTGTGGACTTCAACTCCCAGAATTCCCCAGCCAGCACCGCTGGCTGGGGAATTCTGAGAATTGAAGTCCACACATCTTCAAGTCGTCAAAGGTGAGAAACAGGTCTAGTGTGTGGTGTCGACCCTGAAGTTGGCCTGGCCGAAGCCATCTTGGAGCTTCAGTGTTGCCACCCTGGAGCTGAGGGACAGGAAGGGGGGGGATTAGAGATAGCAGGGGTTGTGTAGCCAAAATAAAATACTTCCTCTTGGGAACTAAGGACATTCTCACACCTAGATCGTGGAAGGAGGAGTGAGGTCACCAGACAACCAGACAGTTTTTCATGTGGCGGTTGACAAAAATAGGATCCCCAACATGCTTGCCAACATCCGATGACGGATATGGCACAAGAATAAGAAGAAAATATTTTATGGGCAACTATCTTTTTTCACGAGGAGAAATCCACCTGTGCTTTGCCTATGTCTTTCCCATATTTTTTGTTAAACAAAGAAAGATTGCGCACTTTAATTTATCCCCCCAACATCCTCCTGAAATCATCTCAATTATTCTTCAGCATGCACAATTTATCCTCAGCCCAGTGGTGGGTTTCAAAATGTTTTAGAGCCTCTTCTGTAGGTGTGGTCTGCTTTGTGGGAGTGGCTTGCCAGTCATGTGACTGGGTGGGCATGGCCAACTTGTAAAATGTGGTGAAACTCAATTAACAACGCTCTTGCTTAGCAAACAAAATGTTGGCTCAGAAACTCTGGCATTTGAAGCACGCAAGTCTTAAAGCTGTCAAGTTACAAGACCCTAACCCTTTAGAAAAAACAACCCCAGGGGTGTTCAAACTTAACAGCTTTATGGACTTCAACTCCCAGAATTCCTCCTCTCGCTCTTCCTCTTGGTGATGAGTGGACGGGCGGGGGGAGGGAGCTGGAACCGGTTATAAACGGCACTATAGATTCGTGGAACCTCTTCTATAGAAGAGGGTAGAACTGGCAGGAACCCACGCCTGCCTCAGCCCATCCTTAGTATCTACCATATTTTTCGGAGTATAAGACACACAAGATACACCAAGATTTTTTTTTAATTTTTTTTTTAAAAATTACACTCTACAGACCTCCCAAAATGGCCCGTTTTTCATGAAAACGGGCCTGTTTTTTGTCAAAAAAAAGGGCATGCATAGCCTTTAGGAGGCTTGTAGAGTGCTTCTGGGGGAGGGGCAAAAATGAGCAAAAAGTGGCTCGTTTTTTGCAAAAATGGGCCAATTTTTTGTAATAAAAAAGGGGGGCATGCATAGCCTTTAGGAGGTTTATAGATGCTTTTGGGGGCTGGGGGGATAAAAATGAGCAAACATCGGCCCATTTTTCGCTCATGTTTGCCCTCCCCAGCCCCCAAGAGCACTCTGGAAGCCTCCTAAAGGTTATGCACGTCCAATTTTGCGAAGAGGGTGGAGTTTCAGTTGGGAAAAATGCTGTATTCAGAGTATAAGACCCACCCAGATTTTCACCCTCTTTTTTTGAGGGAAAAAGGTGCGTCTTATACTCTGAAAAATGCAATGTCATCCAGACAGAGATAAATTTGATGAACATGTGGAGTTAAGTATATCTTCTCTTCAGGAAAACTGGCCGATCCTCCCTCGCTCCTTCCTTCCTGCCCTCCCCCGCCATCAGGTATCCTAAAAAAGCCAAGAGTCGAGGAGATGAATGTTATGCATGAAGGCTTGGGAAGAATGGAGGAGTTAGGGCAGCATTGGAGATCCAAAGGTTTGTGGACTTCTCAGCTGGCTTTGGGACAAGAAACCCAGGTGCAGGGCAACCGCAAAACCCAGATTTCTTCTGAGTCTCTTGGCTTGGAAGCCCAAATCTACTCCCGACACAGAATCAGATGCTCAGGACGTCTACTCAGGTTTCTGGGAAGAGGAACGTGACAGGAGTTCTGAGGTTCAAACTGGAAGAAGACCACCAAGAGACAGCCAAGAAAACAAACACCTGGCGAAGGAGTAGGAGTTCCACTTAAGGGATTTCCGGTGCTCCCCATGGTGACCCCGGTAAACAGTAAAACAGAATAACACAGAGGTCTTCAAACTTGACAACTTTAAGACTTGTGGACTTCAACTCCCAAGAATTCTCCAGCCAGCTCTGCTGGCTGGAGAATTCTGGGAGTTGAAGTCCACAAGTCTTAAAGTTGCCAAGTTTGGGGACCTCTGGAATAACAGAATAGGAAGACCTAGTCTCCATCCCTCTGCAGCCACAGAAGCTCCCCCTGCAACTGGAAAACCCCAGGCCCAGGAACCCCTGCTGTTCAGACAGGAAGATGCTGAAGTAAAACAGGTCGCCTCTCAGTCACAGGATCCAGATTTTGGGGCAGGCCCTTCCTTCCTTTACTTTATCGTTTACCTTTCTCCCAGTCCTAGGTTGGGGATCCCCCTCCCAAAATGTCCATCTGTCAATCTGCATTGAACTAATGTGCTAGGTCAGGGGTGGGCAAACTTTGCAACTTTAAGTCTGAAGGACTTCAGCTCCCAGACTTCTGGCTGGAGAATTCTGGGAGCTGAAGTCCTTCAGACTTAAAGTTGCAAAGCTTGCCCACCCCTGTGCTAGGCCCATGATGGCGAACCTATGGCACGCGTGCCACAGGTGGCATGCAGAGCCCTCTCTGCCGGCTTCTTGAATGAGAAGCGAAATGTTTTCAAAGAAAAAACAACAACCCCAAAGTCCAGCTGCCTCTTGAAAAAGCACCTTTGGGTTCTTTTCTGCCCCCACCGACGGACACAAGCTTGGCTTACTGCCATTATCTCCCTTGGCTGCTTGCCACTATCTCCTTCACTGCGAGTCCTAATTCAGGTAATAAAGACAGAGATTTTTCAGACGGGACTGACCAGAATTTGCAAGAATTCGTCAATGTTGTTCCTTGCAAATCAGTGGTGGGTTTCAAATTTTTTTAGAACTGATTCTGTAGGTGTGGCCTATTTTGTGGGTGTGGCTTGGCAGTCATGTGACAGGGTGGGAGTGGCCACCTTTTAAAATGTGGTGAAACTCATTTAACAACGCTCTTGCTTAGCAACCAAAATTTTGGACTCAATTGTGATGATAAATTCTTTCTTTCTTTCTTTCTTTCTTTCTTTCTTTCTTTCTTTCTTTCTTTCTTTCTTTCTTTCTTTCTTTCTTTCTTTCTTTCTTTCCTTCTTTCTTTCCTTCCTTCCTTCCTTCCTTCCTTCCTTTCCTTTCCTTTCCTTTTCTTCCCATTGGGTCACTGGCAGCGGCGGGCCAGATTTACTTCCAGGTACGCCGGTGGAACCCCCTCTCACTGGTTCTCTAAATTTCACCAACCGGCTCTCGCGAGTAGGTGCGAGCCTGTAGAAACCCACCACTGTTGCAAATGACCCTTCCCCCCCCACTCTCTTGGGAGGGGCCATTCATTAACCAGCTGATTCCCATTCAGGGCCTCTGAGCTTGCTTCTGGCGTAGCTGTTGCCTCCTCTTCTCAGCCCTTCGCAATCTAGCATCAGGGACAAACTGGCCCTGATCCTCCCCACTACTCCAAGGCCCAGGCGCCTCCTGGTGGCCAACCAGGCTCTCTGCTTCCTCAAGGTCTGTCTCCTCCAGAGCAGATTCATAGAACCATCAGCAGCTCATCCAGAGCCGGCTGGGCCACAAGAGGTTCTAGGCTGCTTAGGTAAGGATGGAAAATTGGTCCTATTCACCATTCCGAGGCGTCGAGGCCGCCGTTGGGTTGCTCCAGTCGCTCCAAATGCCGGCTTTCTTTGAACCATAGATGCCGACAGGATTGCAGCGGACTTGGACGAAATACACCGTCCCGGGCCTTAGGCCTGCCAGCCGACATGATGTCTGGTTGCTAACGTTGTCGACAACCTATCAAGAGAAAGGGAAATTTAGTTTTTAAGAGAGGCCATCTCCTGAAATGCAAACTTCAGGGAGGATGCACGGGGGATCTTGGGGGCCTCTAGACGCTCCCATGTAACACCTCTCCTGCGCGAGCTGCACTGGCTGCCTGTGATTTTCCAAGTGCGCTGCAAGGTGTTAGTAACAACCTTCAAAGCATTCCATGGCAAGGGACCTGAATATTTGCAAGACCGTCTCCTACCGCATACCTCCCATCGACCAGTCCGCTCCCACAGAGAGGGTCTCCTCAGGGTCCCGTCAGCTAGCCAATGTCGGCTGGTGACCCCTAAGGGGAGAGCCTTCTCTGTGGCAGCTCCGGCCCTCTGGAATGATCTTCCCCCCGACCTGCGCACAACCACGGACTTGCGCCTCTTCTGCCGAGCCCTAAAAACTCATCTATTTCATGCGGCCGGCCTGGTGTAGCTTTTAAATTTATTTTATCAACTGGGTTTTATTGGGACTTTTTAGAACAGGTTCTTGTTTAATTTGTTTTTATTATATTTATTGTACCCGAGGTTTTTTATGTTTTATGATTGCCTGTTCACCGCCCTGAGTCCCGCAAGGGAGATAGGGCGGTATATAAATTTGAATAAAGTAAAGTAAAGTAAACTTTGGCTGCAGTTGAAGAGAAATAGAAAATTCTGGAGGTTAGGGGAAAAATGATATATATTTTTAAAAGACTAGCTGAAATGTAATTTCTAATGTTGGATTTTCCCCCTTACCAAAGGGAGCCCCCTTGTGGAGTACTGTGAAGTCCTAACGATGGCAACTACACTGCGCTGCACAGTAGAAGCCATTTTACAGTAGTACAGTAAAATTCATTTTAAGCCACAACAGGATGTATCTTAACAGAACATACACCCCAAAGGGTTTTGGGTATCTTACCCCCACAATATTTATTTCCAGATTGCTGGCTGGGGAATTCTGAGAGTTGAAGTCCGGACATCTTCAAGTGTCCAAGTTTGAGAAACATTGATTTAGTGGAAAGAATACACTCAGGTTCCTTGGGTTGATGTGATTAATATTCTAGGACTTGAAAAATGCCAGTTTTTAAGAACGATGGAAAACTGGTTTCCAGTGCTTACTTATTATCCCTTAAAAATTAATTTAGGCGTACCATTTTAGAGCACTAACTTAATTTGATGGGGATTCGATCTAAATCTCACTTGATCCCTTCACTGGAAGGGATCTTTAGATGTTAAAAATCCTTTCGAAGATTTTTTGAATCCCTCGTGGTTACAGCATTGCGATCTGTTTCATCAAAACAAAATTTGCTTTTTTTTGCTTTTTATGTCTCTCCTTCCAGTTTTGAAGGGGATCCAGATTTTTCTTTAAAAAAATTATCCCCTTGGGTGCAGGATGTTTGGCTCATAAGTAATTTTTTTTAAAGATCTGGGTTTTATGGATTTCTTTATTTACAAAACCACATTTTATTTTTGTTTATTTCCTTGTGAAGCTGATATTTCACCAGAAATCCTCCCTACCCCCTTCCTTGTTATCTTCTCAATTTTCACAGACTTTGGGATGCTCTTCCTCAATTTTAATCTGAGTACAAGTGAATTTGTCATATCTGCTCAGATCGGCTATAATTTTCCTTTCCAGGCTTCCTCCCCTTTTCCTTAATCTTTAAGCCAAATTGCTATACAGCTGGGGAACACAGAAACTTTAACTAAAGGTCTGGTGGAAGATTAGAAGCCAATATATTACTTTATCCACTCTAACTTGAGCTTTTTTGCTTTTTGGGGGGGGGGGGGTATTGTAAAATATTTTACTGTTTTCAAAAGCAGTTTATGCATTAATCCCGGTTCTACATTTTTCTTATAATTACTGTATTGTTTCCATTGTATGTTTCCAATTAGCTCGCTTTCTGTAATGTGCTTTTATTTTGCTTCGACTATTTGTTTATTACATTTTTATCCTGCCCCTATCTCAAGACTTCGGGCTCTTGGCAGTACAAAACAAGATTTTAAAAATATATAATTAATAAATGCATGTCTCGTATTTTCAAAATGCTAGGAAATAAATACTTCATGTAAATGAAACAAATCAATAGCCCAAACCTGGGCTCTTTTAACATGGTTGTTTTTCAAATCTCTAGCAAAACAGAATTGTTTTAACCAACATTTTAAAAATAAAAACGGGCAAGCAGATCCTGTACGGGACGGGAGTTTAAAACAAGGAAGACTATATTGGACAGGCAGATTTTACCGACAAAGATGACTTACACACTTCTGAGACGTGTAAAAAAGAGATGGGACATCAATCAGTCATTTTCCATCTTTAATTTGACCTACCCCCAGGCACCTTATCAAGCGCCTATCTCCCAAATTCAAGTCCTGATTTTGCTATGATTCATGCTATCATGTCTCCCTTAGTCCTTCTTTTCATTAAACAAGACATACCCAATTCTTGCAACTGTTCTTTATATGTTTTAGCCTCCAGAAGAGCAATCTTTGTTGCTCTTCTCTGCACTCTTTCCAGAGTCTCCACATCTTTTCTATGTTGTGGCAACCAAAACTGAATGCAGTATTCCAAGTGTGGCCTTACCAAGGTGGTATTAACACTTCACGTGATCTTGATTCTCTCCCTCTGTTTATGTAGCCTAGAACTGTGTTGGCCTTTTTGGCAGCTGCTGCACACGACTGGCGCATATCTAAATGGTTGTCCACTAGGACTCCAAGATCCCTTTCACAGTTACTGCTATTGAGCCAGGTACCACCTATACTGTACCTGTGCATTTCATTCCCCCCCCCCTAAATATAGAATCTTACTTTTTTTACCATTGAGAAGAAGGGTCTTCCCTGTGGTGGCTCCCATCCCTATGGAATATCATCTCTGTGGAGATACGATTGGACCCCATTTTGACCCTCTTTCGCAAGATCCTGAAGACCTGGTTTTGCCAGCGAGTCTGGGGACTCCAGAATGAGATGGAGCCCAAAAGTGGCATATTTGTTTGTTGTTGCCAGGGGGGTAGGGGTTTATTGCTTTTATATATATATGTGTGTGTGTGTGTGTGTGTGTTTATATATATATATATATAATTGTTCCACAACACCCTGTTATGGCCCCAATTAAGGGAGGAGACATACTGTTTCCTTTTCTGACAAGAAATTTCCTGACAGTTACAACAATTAACCAGTGGAACAGAAGTTGCCTCCAGAAGTTGTGAATGCCCCAACACTGGAAGTCTTCAAGAAGATGTTGGAAAACCATTTGTCTGAAATGGTATAGGGCTTCCTGCCTAGGCAGGGAGTTGGACTAGATGACCTCCAAGGTCCCTTCCAACTCTGCTATTGTATTGTATTACATAGCATTATGGGTGTGGCATGCCCACACACAACCCCGCTCTGCGCTCTCCCCGCTTTTGGCACGCGAGGCAAAAAAGGTTAGCCATCACTGGGCTAGGGAGTTGGGTGTAGAGATAGCTGGGTTTTTTAGCTTAAATAAAATTCTTTCCCCCGGGAATTAAGGATGTTGGTGCAGGTGTTTGAAAGATAGAGACTGAGGTCACCTAGCACCTGGACTACATGCTGATTGGACCATGTGACTGGAAACTTGGGGAGGGAGTAACAAAGTTTTAATTGGGTATAAAACCGGCAGGAACTTAGAGCTGGGCTTCCACCAAGTCTGTTGCCAATTTGATATGTCCCATTAAAATGTTCTTGGAGGAATATGCCTTATTGAAGGGGATGTATTACTTGGAACCTTGACAGTACCGTTGTAACTTCGGACAGTTGCTAAACAAACGGTTGTTAAGTCATGGAATACCTGTACTAACGTGAGAACTACCTGTGAGTCTCCAAGTGCCCAAATGTGGACCACATGTCCATGTGGATGCAACCCCCCCACACTGCATTTCCCTATTACCGTATTTTTCAGAGTATAAGATGCAGGCAGAGTATAAGACGCACCAAGATTTTGAAGAGGCAAATTTCTTTTAAAAAGGTGTTTGCACTTTGCAGACCTCCCAAAAACGGCCCGTTTTTCGCGAAAACAGCCCATTTATTTTTTAAAAAGGGCATGAATAACCTTTAGGAGGCTAAAGGGGGGGGGGCAAAACTGAGCAAAAAACAGCCCATTTTTCACTCATTTCTGCCCTCCCTAGCCCCCAGGAGCACTCTGAAAGCTAAAGGCTCTGCACGGCCATTTTGGTGAAGGGGGCGGGGTTTCAGGAGGCAGAAAATGCTGTATTCAGTGTATAAGACGCACCCAGATATTCAGCTTCTTTTTTGACGGAAAAAGGCGTGTCTTATACTCCGAAAAATACAGTACTCCGGCTTATGGTTGCCCTGCTGCAGAATACATTTTGCATCCTGGAGGCTCACCTTCCATTCTGAACTGTCCTCAACCCGGTACTGGATCTGGTATTTGGCTTGGAAGAGAAAATCCTTCAGAGCGGGAGGCGCACTCCACCGCACGCTGAGCTGGTCCTCTAGGTCTCCCACTCTGCTGACGTGGACATCCGAGGGTGGATCGGTTGTGACTGTCAAACAGGGACACGTGGGGACAAGTCAAGACTTAAAATCAAGATTAAGACTTACAATACAATAATGCAATAGCAGAGTTGGAAGGCACCTTGGAGGTCTTCTAGTCCAACCCCCTGCCTAGGCAGGAAACCCTATACTATTTCAGACAAATGGCTATCGAACATCTTCTTGAAGACTTGCAGTGTTGGGGCATTCACAACTTCTGGAGGCAACTTCTGTTCCACTGGTTAATTGTTCTAACTGTCAGGAAATTTCTTCTCAGTTCTGAGTTGCTTCTCTCCTTGATTAGTTTCCACCCATTGCTTCTTGTCCTACCCTCAGGTGCTTTGGAGAATAGCTTGACTCCCTCTTCTTTGTGGCAGCCCCTGAGATATCGGAAGACTGCTGTCATGTCTCCCCTAGTCCTTCTTTTCATTAAACTAGACATACCCTGTTCCTGCAACTGTTCTTCATATGTTTTAGTCTCCAGTCCCCTAATCATCTTTGTTGCTCTTCTCTGCACTCTTTCTAGAGTCTCCACGTCGTTTCTACATCGTGGCGACCAAAACTGAACGCAGTATTCCAAGTGTGGCCTTACCAAGGCCTTATAAAGTAGTATTAACCCTTCACGTGATCTTGATTCTATCCCTCTGTTTATGCAGCCTAGAACTGTGTTGCCTTTTTTGGCAGCTGCTGCACATGGCTGGCTCATATCTAAATGGTTGTCATATTCATATAGGCTTTGCTTAACAACTCTTTGCTTAGTGACTGTTCAAAGATGCAACGGACTCCTCCAAAGGTACCTACACTTCAATGTTCCAACAATTATGTGATCACATTTTGGGTGCTCGGCAACCAATCTGCATTTATGGCCATTTACAGCATCCTGTGGTCACATAATCTCAATTTTTGGCATTTCTTTTGCTGGGAAACCGCTGTTTACTTCCAGTTTCCAGCAAAATAACCATCTATTACATACAGTGGTTTCATTTCATGGCCATTGCAAAAATTTAGTAAAGTCAGGTCAGTTCCACGATAACCCACCTAACTAGCACAACTTATGGTCGTAGGTTGAGGAGTATGCATCATTGCTTTGTCCCATCTCAGACCTATTATTTGGCTGGCTGGTGCCAACAAGATTTGAACATTTGGAGGGCCCGGTTGAAAGGGAAATGGTTAAAAAACAGCAAATGTATGTCTAAGGTAAAGGTTCCCCTCACACATATGTGCTAGTCGTTTCTGACTCTAGGGGGCGGTGCTCATCTCTGTTTCAAAGCTGAAGAGCCAGGGCTGACGTCTCCGTGGTCATGTTGCCGGCATGACTAAACACCAAAGGTGCACGGAACGCTGTTACCTTCCCACCAAAGGTGGTCCCTATTTTTCTACTTGCATGTGGAGACTCTAGAACGAGTGCAGAGAAGAGCAACAAAGATGATTAGGGGATTGGAGGCTAAAACATATGAAGAACGGTTGCAGGAACTGGGTATGTCTAGTTTAATGAAAAGAAGGACTAGGGGAGACATGATAGCAGTCTTCTAATATCTCAGGGATTGCCACAAAGAAGAGGGAGTCAAACTATTATCCAAAGCACCTGAAGGCAGAACAAGAAGCAATGGGTGGAAACTAATCAAGGAGAGAAGCAACTTAGAACTGAGGAGAAATTTCCTGACAATTAGGACAATTAACCTCTGGAACAGAAGTTGCCTCCAGAAGTTGTGAATGCCCCAACACTGGAAGTCTTTAAGAAGATGTTGGATAGCCATTTGTCTGAAACAGTATAGAGCTTCCTGCCTAGGCAGGGGGTTGGACTAGAAGACCTCCAAGGTTCCTTCCAACTCTGCTATTGTATTGTATTTTTACATGATTTTGAACTGCTAGGTTGGCAGAAGCTGGGACAAGTAACAGGAGCTTACTCTGTTACACGGCACTAGGGATTCGAACCACCAAACTGCTGATCCTATGATCGACGAGCTCAGCATCTTAAGCCACTGAGCCACTGCGTCCCTCAAATGTATGTCTGCAAGGGAGCAAAATGCCGTACAGGAAAAAAAGGGAAAAAAAGAAGAAGAAGAAAGATCCTAATTAGATTAGGAGTAATTCCACTCACATAAAAACCTATTTCCTGCTCATTGCTTCCTTCCTGAGATGTCGAAGATCTGTTTCTCGGTATGTCTGAACTTTTCCTACTTCTCCATAGGAGCCCCATGTGAGGTCACAACATATGTTAAGGATTGTCATTATGGAGAATGACTGGCTAGATTTCATCTCTTGCCACTAGCGGTTTCTCAACCTTGACAACTTTAAGATCGGGGGACTTCAACTCCCACAATTCCCCAGCCAGCCCCAGGATCTCTGACTGGGAGATCCTGGGAATTGAAGTCTCCCGGTCTCAAAGGTGTTGTAGCCCACCAATGGAGCTGGTGGCAGAGTCAGACAGTGAGGAGGGTTGGGGAGGAACCTGGGCCAGTCCTGGAGTCTGGGGAAAGTTCTGACGAGGGCTCTGCGTCAGAGGCAGAGAGGGGGCCAGGGCCGTCTGACAGTTATCAGCTGCCTTCGGAGACGGAGATCAAGGGGCAGAAGAATAGCTGGAGCCTGTTCCCAATGTGTGCGTGCACAGAGCTGCCAGGAGAAGGAAACAGCTAAGGAAGAAGGGCTGAGCTGGCCAGAGGTAACATTCAAAGCTACAAAAGCTGAAACTTTTGCACAACTTTTGAAACTGTTAAGGGGCACATTAGCCTCACGGCATCAGCCCCGATAGCGTCAAAGTTGACCACCGTGAGCTTAAAAGAAACGTGAACAGTTGCCATCAAGATTTGATGGTCAACTGCGAGGGCCTTCTTACCAACGTCGACAATGTCCAGCATCACCACATCAGATACAGCCATTCCAAGTCGGTTGGATGCTTCTACCCAAATTTCGTAAGGCGTGAAGAGGGCTAAATCCTTGGGAATGTGGCAGGAATATGGGCCGGCAGTGTGGTACTCTTGGCAGATATTATCCCGACCATACCATCTGCAAAAACAAGAGTTCCTTCTTTTATTGATGATACTTCTTTTAATCCCACCTTTCTTACTGCATAAGTAAGTCCAGCAATACAGTAATCCCTCGTTTTCCGCGGCTTCATTTTCCGCGGCTTCAGTGCTTCACGGGTTTTTCAATAGCAAAAAAAGGCATTGGTAGGAGGCAAGCGCTCCCTAGTGCTTGCTTTAAACGATGTCCACCAACTCAAGTTTCCGGTATAGATATACAGAATCCTACTTCGCGGTTTTTCAGTTTCCGCGGAAGGGTCCGGTCCCGATTAGCCGCGAAAAACGAGGGATTACTGTAATATTCTTTCCTCCTCCTATTTTACCCACAACTACCCTGTGAGGTACGTTGGGCTGAGAGAGAACGACTGGCACAAGGTCACCAAGCCAGTTTTTGTGCCTAAGTTGCAACTAGAACATCTCTTGTGGCACGCCAACGGCCAGTGGAGCTGGCAGCAGATTCAGACAGTGAGGAGGGTTGGGGAGGAACCTGGGCCAGTCCTGGAGCCTGGGAAAGGCTCTGATGAGGGCTCTGTGTCGGAGGCAGAGAAGGGGCCAGGGCCATCTGGGAGTTATCAGCTGCCTTCAGAGTCAGGCATCAGTGAGGCAGAGGAACAGCTGGAGCCTGTTCCCAGTGTGCGCATGTGCAGAGTTGCCAGACGAAGGGAACGGCTAAAGAAGAGGGAGCGATTTGGGAGAAAGGCCACAGGTGGAGGATGAACAGCCCCTCCCAGAGGAAATAAAAGAGGAGCGAAAGGGGAGTGGAGTTCGCAGGAGATAATTAGTTCCCTTAATTGGTTCGTGATTCTCTGAGACTCCTAGCTAAGTTTTGCAGATATCAACCTGTCAGCTCTCCAAGCCAGAGAAGGTCTGTGACTGTAAATCCTCCCTTGAAAGACTTTGCTGGATGTGAATAAGCAGAATTCACAGTCAATTAATAAAAGGGTTTTTTGTTGAGACAAGGAGTTGGCTTCATGCTCTTGGGAAGCCTCGATCAGAACCAACTCACAATCTCCGGGTTTCTAGGCAGCACCTTAAGCACTATACCGAACTGCTTATTCGCACTGTGTGGTTGATGGCATGCCAAGGCCTGGTGCCGGTCCATGGACCATAGGTGAGAACCCCTGCCCTAAATAACTGCTTTTCAAACTTGACAAGTGGACTTTTAACTCCCAGAATTCCCCAGCCAGCATAAGAATCACAATCCTATTTTGACTGATACCAGGTCAGGAAGAATTATCTGCAAAAGTCCATCTCACTCTGTGTCTTTTCTTCTATGTCATAGCAATTGCACTTACACTTATATACTGCTTCACAGTGCTTTTACAGCCCACTCTAAGCGGTTTACAGAGTCAGCCTCTTGCCCCCAACAATCTGGGTCCTCATTTTACCCACCTCGGAAGGACGGAAGGCTGAGTCAACCTTTGAGCCTGGTGAGATTTGAGCTGACAAATTGCAGGCAGCCGGCAGGCAGTAGAAGTAGCCTGCAGTACTGCACTCTAACCATTGCACCACTGTGGCTCATTTTAAAGGGCAAATCACCAACTTATCACCCCTTCTATGCCCCTGCCAGAAGAAGTGGGGACAGCTGTCAGCCTCGACACCTTTATGAAAGGATGAGATGAGTTCATGGAGAACAAGGGTATTCATGGCTATCATGATGGATGCCTAAGGACACCCTCCGGGTTGGAGAGATAGGCAGGATATCTCTCAATGCTATTTGCAGGGAATCATAAGCAGGTGAAGACATCTGCTTGGGAAGACCCTGAAGCAAATGGGGAGCCACTGTGTGAGACGGAATGCTGGACTGGATGGACTGCGGCCTGTTCCAGCAAGGCTGTTCTTATGTTCTTATGTGCCATCAGCCTACCTCAGCTTATATTTCAGGGAATAATTGGTATGCAGGTGTGTCTCGCCTTCTGACCCAGGTACCCATCTGCAGGTGAGGTCTTTCAAATTCTTGGACCAGCAAGAAATGTTGGTTGGTTTTTCAGGAGGCACTGAAAGATATAAATAAATCCATAGGGCTCTATACTCAGGTACATACACAACTTTGATTCACAACAGTTTAGCAACAGTTGGAAGTTACAATGGCACTGGTGGGGGGAAGTGATTTAGAAGCTGTCCTCACACTTACGACCATCATAGCATCTCCATGGCCAGGTGATCAAAATGAGGGCACCTGGCAAGTGGCGTTATTTATGGTCGTTGTAGCATCCCAGGTGCCTTTTAACACTTAGCAATAGCACTTAGACCAGGGGTAGTCAACCTTTTTATACCTACCACCCACTTTTATATCTCTGTTAGTAGTAAAATTTTCTAACCGCCCACCAGTTCCATAGTAATGGTGATTTATAAAGTAAGGAATTAAAATCAATTAAATAAAAAAAAGGAAAGTGCTTCAATATCAGAAAAAAACCCTATTGCCCACCATCAAAGCCACTCGTGGGCGGTAGGGACCAGCTTGACTATTACTGACTTAGATTTATATACCGCTTTACAGTGTTTTACAGCCCTCTCTAAGCGGTTTACAGAGTCAGCCTCTTTGCCCCCAACAATCTGGGCCCTCATTTTGCCCACCTCAAAAGGATGGAAAGCTGGGTCAACCTTGAGCCTGGTGAGATTTGAACTGCTGCCAGCTGGCAAGCAACAGAAGTAGCCTGCAATATGCACTCTAACCACTGTGCCACTGCAGCACAGTGATTACTCAGTGGTTACTCAATAGTTACTCGGTGGTTACTCAATGGTTACTCGGTGGTTACAGTAGTTTAACGTACTAGTTGGCTTCTGACTAGCAAAGTCAATGCAGGAAGCTGGATTTGTTTAACAACCTTCACTTAAGAACTGCAATGATTCATTTAACAACCATAGCAAAAAAAAAGCTCATAGAATCTGGCACAACTCACTTAACCACCAGGGAGATTCTAGTTCCGATGGTAGTTCCGATGGTAGGTTGAGGACTGCCTTTCTATATTGGTAAACAGACAGTGTTGTTTACAGGGGAGCCCAAATGCCAATGGATGCGAAATAGTAAAAGGAGAGCTTTTCTAAAACGGCAGCGCCTCTTTCTCCTTTGGCCCTGGTGAGAAATTTTAAACCATGGCCTGCAGTTGCCCTCTGCGTGACAACAAGCCAGCTGAAGTTTCCATCCTTCTGAAACCAAATCTTTAAAAATAGCCCTGTGATGATAAAAATCTAGAGACTATTGATTTAGACATCTGTCATGGTTCAAATAGTGTCTTTTTCTCTTCGAGAGCTACAGTCAAGAGCAGAAACCTTCTTGCTTCGCGCTTCAAGGTTTCGGAGAAGACGCTGGACAGACCAAAAAGAAAACCCCACCGCAAAATGCTAAATGGGCCCCAGGAACCCAGAATGGGTTGGGGCTCTGCAAATGGATTGTTTGAGTGGCTATTGGAGTTTATTGTTGTAAGAATGACAGAGTCACAAAAAGTGAGTTGGGCGGCCATACAAAATTTGTGTTCGTTCATTCATTCATTCATTCATTCATTCATTCATTCATTCATTCATTCATTCATTCATTCATTCATTCATTCATAGAGATAGACGGATGGATGGATGGACGGACGGACGGACAGACGGACGGACGGACGGACAAACAGACAGACAGACAGACAGATAGATAGATAGATAAAGAGAGGGAGGGAGAGGGACAGAAATAGAGGGGGGAAAGAGAGATAGAAGAGAGAGATAGTGAGAAAGAGACGGAGAGAGGGAGAGAGAGAGAGAGAGAGAGAAAGAATGAGAAAGAGAGGAGGAGAGAGAGAGTGAGAAAGAGAGGGGGAGAGATAGAGAAAGAAAGAGAGAGAGAGAGAGAAAGAGAGAGAGAGGTAGTCCTCGACTTATGACCACAACTGAGTCCAAAATTTCTGTTGCTAAGTGAACCATTTGTTAAATGAGTTTTGCCCCATTTTAGACTGTTTTAGATAGATTTTAGATAGATTTTAATTTGGGGGATTTTATACGATTTTAGCACAGGGCATGGATATAATAGCTTTTTAAAATTTTTATATTTTTTGTTATATTTGTATTGTTTTTTTAACTTCCTGTGCGCCGCCCTGGGTCCTTTTTTGGAGAAGGTGCGGGGTATAAATTTGAATAAAATAAAAAAATAAAAATAAAATTTTACGACCTTTCTTGCCACAGGTGTTAAGTGAACGGAAGTCTGTTCCCTTCCCACCAAAGGGGGGGTTCCTATTTTTCTACTTGCTTTTTTACGTTTTTGAACTGCTAGATTGGAAGAAGCTGGGGCAAGTATAGTATGATCTTTATTGTCATTGTAGAAAATAAATACAACGAAATGGGTTAATGGGAGTAACAGAAAGTAACAGGAGCTCACTCCATTACGTGGCGCTAGGGATTCGAACTGCCGACATTTCTGATCGACAAGCTTAGCCGCTGAGCCACCACGTCCCTTAGAAAGATCATAAGATGAGCCAAAACTCACTTTAACGACTGTCTCATGTAGCAATGGAAATTTGGAAATTCAACGGTGGACATGAATGTCTATGGAGATTCTCAGTCACCCAGGTCATGGTTACAATACAATAGCAGAGTTGGAAGGGACCTTGTAGGTCTTCTAGTCCAACCCCCTGCGTGGGCAGGAACCTCATACCATTTCAGACAAATAGCTATCTAACATCCCAAAGGTGCTTTTTCTGTTGTTGTTGTTGTTGTAAAAAAGCACTTTTGGGATTGTGGTCATAAATTGAGGACTACCTATGGTCTCTGACCCAGAGAATAAGCGGCAGGGGTAGGAAATCCACCCAACAGAGCCTGCAACGTACGTCCTACATAGAGGCACGACCCAGCCAAGATGCTTCCGCCTTCCTTGCTGTGGCACACCAGGTTATCTCCTGACTGTTGCCGCGATCCGTTCAGCTGGCTGAGGGTGACGCTGAGGGTGGTGGCCCCCAGGACCTTGTAGGTCTCGGCTGGGAGCTTTCGGCCATTCAGGGTCCAATAAAGGTCCTCGGCCTTCAGGCCCGAATTGGGCGTGACGCAACAGTTGGCCGTGAATGAAGCACCAATGTGGAGGGTGGCGTCTTGGGGAGCTATGATGGCTGGGTCTGCAGCGAAAGGGAAAAAGAAAAGATCACATCAATCTCTAGTTGTCGGTTTGTTCCTTGAGTGGGCGGGGGGGGGGGGGGAGTCCCAAAATACTCCTGAATGGGAGATGTTCTGCCACTTGGCTATCAGCAATAGAGCCAGCAGCCCTTCTTGCTACAAGAGTTAACCGAAAATAGCCATTTTATATTTGCATTGTGTGTTTATTTACTTGCGTTCCACCTTTAATTGTTTTTGCAAATGAAATCAAGGAGGTGAATATATCCAACACACCTCCCTCCTCCTATTTTCTCCACAGCAACCCTGTGAGGTGGGCTCAGCTAAGAGACAGGGACTGGCCCAAAGTCACCCAGCTGGCTTTCATGCCTATGGCGGGACTAGAACTCCCGGTCTTTTGGTGATTGGTTCAAAGTCACCCAACTGGCTTTCATGCCTATGGCGGGACTAGAACTCACAGTCTCCTGGTGATTGGCTCAAAGTCACCCAACTGGCTTTCATGCCTATGGCGGGACTAGAACTCACAGTCTCCTGGTATTGGCTCAAAGTCACCCAACTGGCTTTCATGCCTATGGCCGGACTAGAACTCACAGTCTCCTGGTATTGGCTCAAAGTCACCCAACTGGCTTCCATGCCTATGGCTGGACTAGAACTCACAGTCTCCTGGTGATTGGCTCAAAGTCACCCAACTGGCTTCCATGCCTATGGCGGGACTAGAACTCACAATCTCCTGGTGATTGGCTCAAAGTCACCCAACTGGCTTCCATTCCTATGGCCGGACTAGAACACACAGTCTCCTGGTGATTGGCTCAAAGTCACCCAGCTGGCTTTCAGGACTAAGGCAGGACTAGAACTCACAATCTCACACTTTCTAGCTTGGTGCCTTAAGCTCTACACCAAATTTATCAATGAAGAACTATCAATCAATTCATTAAATTTGCATGCAGCCTGATTCCCAACCATTCTAGCCACGCCTAGATGTACATTGCTTTGCTTTGCTTCATAGAGTACATTCAGGTAGTCCCTGATTTACAACCATTCATTTAACAACAACTACGACAGCACTGAAAACATGCAACCAACCATCACACAAGCTTTGCAGTTCCCCTGCAGTCACGTGATCACAATTCAGCTGCTTGTCAATCAGCCTGCGCACATATGATGATTGCAGGATCGTGCGATTTCCAGCCGGCTTCCAACAAGCCAAGTCAATGGGACTAGAACTCTGGATTCGTTTAACCACTGTCATTCACTTATGGACCATGGCAAAAATGACTGTAAAAATGAATGCAGCTCTATTAACGACTGCAGTGCTTAGCAACAGAAGCTCCAATTCCAAATGTGTCATAAGTTGAGGACTGCCTGTACCTTTCTGCATGTTTGTGTATATTGGTTATAGTTTTGTCTTTTCACAAACACCTGTTTTACATCAATATGTTAGGACAGGGGTGGGCAAACTTTGCAGCTTTAAGTCTGAAGGACTTCAGCTCCCAGAATTCTCCAGCCAGCAAATCTGGCTGGAGAATTCTGGGAGCTGAAGTCCTTCAGACTTAAAGCTGCAAAGTTTGCCCACCCCTGTGTTAGGACAGTTAATTATTTTAGCAATAGCATTTGAGGCTGAGTCAACCTCAATCTTAATCCATACCGAGGCTATTCATAAATGTAGTAATAATGTAGTAATAATTAAAAGCATCTGAGAAGGCCAAGTGTGATATTGGTGTCGTTTTTATTCTAGTCCAGGAAATACAGCTTGAAAAGTTGCTCTATTCTCAAAGAGGAGCACAGACAGCAAGAGAACAGATGGGGGGAAAGTCACCCCAAAACATTGATTACACATCCAAGTTCAAGAGAAGCCGCTGTTTATACAGCTGATATGAGAAATATGCAGCGGTCCACCGCACTTACTTTTTGGCAACCGAACAACACAAAAACTGGGTTCATACTAAATCTCAGTTGGCTGATATTACAAGTTTAACCACAATTTACAACCACAATTGGTACTAGAATTTCTAATGCTCTAAGCAAGGCGGTTGCGAAATGAATCATGCCTGATTTTACAACCTTTTTTTTGCCACAGTTCAGTGGTGGGATACGACCGGTACGCGCCAGTATGGGTGTACCGGTGCCTGCTAGGAGCACCAGGTACCGCTCCAGTACGGTGCTCTGGAGGGCCCACCCGCCTGCCCACCCTCCTTACCTGTATTTGAGCCCATCGGGGCTTTTGCGCATGCGCTCAGAGTGTACAGCGCCTGCGCTCCACTCCGCTGAGCAGCTGGAACATCCGCTGAGCAGCTGCGATAAGTATGCATGTGGTGGACGCTGGGCCCCGTTGCAGCATACTGGTTGCAACGGGATCCGGAACCCACCACTGCCACGGTTGTTAAGTGAATCCCTGAAGTTGCTCAACAAAACATGCAGTTATTAAGCTCCAAGTCAGGGGTGTCAAACTCAAGGCCCATGGGCTGGATCTGGCCCGCGATGTGGTTGGATCCAGCCCACAGGGCCATCCTGGAAAATGTAAGGGGCCGTCCTGTGTTGTTTCAGCCCGGTTTACCTGTGTCACTTCCGCCCGGTCTACCCAATGCGAAGAGGAAACATCAGGCCAGCATGGCTTCGGCCATGTCTACCCAATGAGAAGAAGAAACATGCCAGCAGTTTGCGGAGTGCTGTCAAGCTGGCCACACCCACATGCTCCCCCCTCCCGGTCCAGCGAGGCGCAAACTAAGGGGGTTTTTATGCAAATTTTTAATTCGGTTTTTAAGGGGTCCTGGGGTGGGTAGATATAGACAGATGGAGATGGAAACAGCAATTAGTAGTAAGGGCCAGGATAGCAGTCGACGGCGGGAAGCGGAAGGCGAAAGGCAGGGGGATATTCGAGTCGTTCCTCAGGAGGGCATACCAATTCAGAGGGTCGTGGGGAGGGGCAGGACCGAGGGGAGACAATTTTCATCCTCCCGGTTGGTGGCACGCAGCCGTTGGTTACAGACGGTCGGGTGCCACAACCCTCGCAGGCTAGGTGGCCAGGGAATACAGAGCCAGGGTCTGCGGCTGATGTTTTGCAACGCCAGGTCCGTTGTCAACAAAGCCCCCCTCATTAGTGACCTTGTGTCAGAGGGGTGCCGGACCTGGTAGGAATAGCGGAGACCTGGTTGGGCCACGAGGGAGGTCATCCCCTCATTGAAATGTGCCCACCAGGTTACCGCGCATTTCATCAGCCGCGGGCCCTAGGCAGGGGTGGTGGGGTAGCGGTCATTATCAAGGAAGGCCTGGAGCCGAGAGAGACCATTGTGCCGCAGACCTCTGGCTGTGAGTCCCTCTGCATGAAGTGGGGCCTAGGGAGGCAGTTGGGCTTGCTGGTTGTATACCTGGCTCCCCGCTATGTAGCAGCAGCCCTGCCCGAGCTCCTGGAGGTGATCGCTACGGTGGCAGTGGAGACCCCCAGACTGATAGTTATGGGGGACTTTAACCTGCCATCGTTGGGCGAATCATCCGTGGTAGCTCGGGAGTTCATGGCTTCCATGACGGCCATGGACCTGACCCAAGTAATTCATGGCCCCACCCATGAGGGTGGACATACGCCGGACCTCATCTTCGTCTCGGGCCAATGGAAGAGTGATCTGGGTACAGGGGACATAGACATCATACCCTTGTCATGGTCAGACCACTCACTTCTCCGACTCGACTTTCCGACCGCTGCTCCCCTCCGCGGGGAGGCGGAACCAGAGTTACCAATCTGGTACCGCCCCAGGCGCTTGATGGACCCGGATGGGTTCCAGACAGCGCTTGGGCCATTTCCTGTATCCCTGACCCGCGCCCCGATGGAGGACCTCACGGCCGCATGGAATAGTGCGGCCGTGGGAGCCTTGGATCGGGTCGCGCCCTTGCGGCCTCTCTCGCGGCGGCGAACCACCCTGGCTCCTTGGTTTACTGAGGGGCTGCGGGTGATGAAACGCCGCAAGAGATGCCTAGAGAGAAGATGGAGGGCTAGCCGCTCTGAATCTGACCGGACACAGGTAAGAGCCCATTTACGGACTTACATTGTGGCGCTGAGGGTGGCCAAACGTCATCATTGTGCCACCCTCATAGCATCCGCAGAAAACCGCCCTGCCGCCCTGTTTAGGGTGACCCGTTCCCTCCTCCAACAGAGGGAGCGGGAAGCCCCGTTACAGGGTAGGGCAGAGGAATTTGTGATTTTTCTGCAGGAGAAAACCGCCCAGATACAGAGTGAGCTAGCCCCCATTCATGGCCCAGTGGGATGCCACGAGGGAGATCTTGTTTGGGAGGAGTTTGACCCCGTTACTTCCGAGGATATGGACAGGTTACGTGGGCGACTGCGAGCCACCACATGTTCATTGGACCCGTGCCCCTCCTGGCTTGTACTGGCATCCTGGGAGGTGACACGAGGCTGGCTCCAAGAGGTTATCAACGCATCCTTGAGTGAGGGTTCCTTGCCTGCCTCCCTAAAAGAGGCTATGGTGAGGCCCCTCCTCAAGAAGCCCTCTTTGGACCCAGCTATTTTGAACAACTACCGTCCAGTCTCCAACCTTCCCTTCTTGGCGAAGGTTGTTGAGAGTGTGGTGGCACAACAGTTTCCCCGTCACCTGGAGGAAGTTGACTATCTAGATCCGCGCCAGTCCGGCTTTCGGCCCGGGCATAGCACCGAGACGGCATTGGTCGCGTTGGTAGATGATCTCTGGAGGGCCAGAGATGGGGGATGTTCCTCCATCCTGGTCCTATTAGACCTCTCAGCGGCTTTCGATACCATCGACCATGGTATCCTATTGCATCGGCTGGGGGGGTTGGGGGTGGGAGGCACTGTTTTGCGGTGGTTCTCCTCCTTCCTCTCTGGCCGATCGCAATTTGTGCGGGCAGGAGAGCAGAGGTCGACCCCGAGACCCCTCACATGCGGGGTGCCTCAGGGGTCGGTCCTCTCGCCTCTCCTGTTTAATGCATATATGAAGCCGTTGGGTGAGATCATCCGTGGTTTTGGGGTAGAGTACCATCTGTACGCTGATGACACCCAGCTGTACATATCTACCCCAAACCACCCCAACGATGCCGTAGCGGTGATGTGCCAGTGCCTGGAAGCCGTGCGGATCTGGATGGGAAGTAACGGACTTAGGCTCAACCCGACCAAGACCGAGTGGCTGTGGTTTCCGGCTGCCCGATTCAACCAGCTTTCTCCAACGCTGGCCATAGGGGGCGAACATCTTGCCCCTGTGGATGGGGCGCGCAATTTGGGTGTCCTCCTGGATACCCGGCTGTCTATGGAAGAGCAAGTGACAGCCGTGGCCAGGAGGGCGTTTTACCAGGTTCGCCTGGTTCGCCAATTGCGCCCCCTATTGGATCGGGACGCCCTTCGCACAGTCACTCATGCCCTCGTGACATCCCGACTGGACTATTGTAACTCTCTCTACATGGGGCTCCCCTTGAGGTGCACCCGGAGGCTTCAGTTAGTTCAGAATGCGGCCGCGCGAGCAATTATGGGCACCTCTAGGTTTGCCCACGTAACACCGCTCTTGCGCGAGCTGCACTGGCTACCTGTCGTCTTCCGGGTGCGCTTCAAGGTGTTAGTTATCATCTTCAAAGCGCTCCATGGCTCGGGACCTAGCTATCTGCGAGATCGGATCCTGCCCCACACATCCTCACGACCGATTCGCTCCCACAGAGAGGGGCTTCTCCGGGTGCCGTCCACTAGACTTTGTCAGCGGGCGACGCCCAGGGGAAGGGCGCTCTCTGTGGCGGGCCCGGCCCTCTGGAACGACCTTCCCCCTGATATTAGAACGACCACCGACCTCCGCTCCTTCCGTGTAAAATTGAAGACCCATCTCTTTCGACTGGCCGGCCTTGAATAGTTCTCTCTGTCTTTTAATTATAAATTTTAAATGGGTTTTTAATTTATGTTTTTAGCACGGGTAGATTTATTTAATTCGATTTTAAGAAATATTTGTATTATTGTATATTGTTTTTAATTATGCCTGTGCACCGCCCCGGGTCCCTGTGGGGAGAGGGTGCGGTTAATAAATCCCAATTTATTATTATTATTATTATAACTATGGCCCTGATGTGGCCCTCAATTAAATTGAGTTTGACACCCCTGCTCTAGATCAATAGAGCAAAGCTAGGTGGAGAATTCTGGGAACCCAGACATCATAAAATTGCTGTCAAGTTTTTTTTTTTATTATTCAGAATTTTTTATTTATTTTATTTTTAAACACAACATAAAAATCCTTCAACTCACATGTTATAGAAAATGTAATCAGCTGATTACAAAATATTTTCATATATCTCTTCGATATTCATCCAAGTTTCATATTATTTCATATTATTACAAGTACATCACGTCAAATATATTTATAAACTTTATCTTTTTCATGCCTTCCTTAATTAATTATAATTGCATGATACGTCCTTCATTTTAAAACATACCCATAAAAACTTAGAACATAGCCACATGTTGGCATCATATTTGTTAATTCTACTATCCTCCAACATCATTATTCCCTGTAGCCTATTTTAACCAAACATCAATGATATTTACTCATCTCCTTTAATAAATCTTATTCAGTATTCATTTCCAATTACCACTTATAACTATGCATATATATACAATTATTATCACTTTCAATTACTTAACTATGTCTATTATCACTAAATTTCCCTAATCTCAACTGGTTTTAGGATAATCTTTTATCTATCAGCCTGTATCCTTCCAGTAATAAAACAATATCACATCCTCTGTCGTTTGTGGCATAATTCTTCTGAACATATCCTTAATCCAATTTGTGTGGACTTCTCTTTGCAGTCCATCATTTGTAAGTTCTTTCCTGTCGTTTTGGAGCCCTTCTTCTTCTTCTTCCTTAGTCGGTTTAATTTTACGTGTCAGATTGTTATCAAAGGTGTTACGAGTAAGGTTTCTTTCTTTAGTATCATAAGTTCTGTTGTTGCTTCTTTGATGTCAAGTTTTGAAGTGCGCTTTTGTTGTTGCAACCATTATCGCTTCTCAGCTTGCCAAGGAACCAAGGGGGAGGGAAAGGCGAGATGGAATGTAGGCTCCAGACATCAAGAAGACAGCCGTGAGAACCAAGGACACTTCGTCAGGTGTTCGTCAGAGCTAAATACTTTTTCTCATAACAACAAAGTGAGACCTAATTGGACAAGACGACCTGGTCTAACCGGGGAAAGGAGAATCTGTACTTTAAATATGTGGATTTGCACAGGAATTAGTTAAATCTGGTTTTGCCCTCATCTGTGCTGAAAGGATATACTCAATAAAATTTTGCATTAAGAGATTGGATTGGCTCAGCCATGCTTGCTTTGGTTGGGTTCGTCAGGCGGAACATTGACAGTTGCCACAATTAAGAAACGGTGATCTGGAGGTTTGCATACTGTAAAAACTAACAAGTTTATCATGCACAAATGTCTTTGGTCCCATGGCCAGCCTTGGAAATGCTCATGGGAAAATCCCCTTCGAATATAGTCTTAAAAAGCCAAATAATCATTTTGTTGTCTCACTACCTGCCCGCAGATACCCTAATGTTGGGCTAGTAAACAGGCATTTTTTTAACCTTGGAGTTTTAAGATGGGTGGACTTCAATTCCCAGAATTCCCCAGCAACTTCTATCAATTCCAATAATTAAGTGAATCACGGCAGTTGTTAAGTTAGTAACACGGTTGTTAAATGAATCTGGCTCCCCCATTGACTTTGCTTGTCAGGAGGCCTAAAAATGACTCCAGGACACTTCAACTATCATAAAGTATGAAGCAGATCTGAATTTTGATCATAGAATAGAATAGAATAGAATAGAATAGAATAGAAGAGTTGGAAGGGACCTTGGAGGTCTTCTAGTCCAACCCCCTGCTCAGGCAGAAAACCCTATACTATGTCAGACAAATGGTTATCTAATCTCTTCTTAAAAACTTCCAGTGTTGGAGAATTCACAACTTCTGGAGACAAGTTGTTCCACTGATTAATTGTTCTAACTGCTAGGAAATTTCTCCTTAGTTCTAGGTTGCTTCTTATTTTAGGAGGTTAACAATCCATGACTCTGTTGCCTTTTCCTTAAATCAGAGGTGTCCAACCTTGGCCACTTTAAGAACTTATGGACTTCAACTCTCAGAATTTCTACAGCCAGCAAGCATGGCTGACTGGGGAAATTCTGGGAGTTGAAGTCCACAAGTTCTTAAAAGTGGCCAAGGTTGGTCATCCCTGCCTTAAATGGTGGCCAACAAAGTATCAATAAAATAAATAAATATATGCATCTCATCGTTTTCTCAGCGACATTGAATTTAGGATCCAATCATGTATCCATCATTTCTCCAAGCGATGGATCTTTCCTGGGGATTGAAAGAGCCAGATTCCTTCTCCAGCCCAGCTTAATGCAGGCTGTAAGTTAGTTTATCAAGGTCTCCAACCTCTCTGGGATGCGGGTTTTCTTTGGAAAACCACCACTAGGTGTCACTCCAAACACTCCTTTTCCTGGTGTGTGTGTGTATGTGTGTGTGTGTGTGTAGTTTCAGACATTATCATGTCATTTGGGCTCTACTTCCATTGTAGGGTTTTCGGAAGGCAGTAAGCCTTGCTGGGTGGGCTCTGTCAGGAGTTTAGCAGAAGATGGATTTGATCCTCCGAAAGGTCAACACTTTTGAATAAGAGGGCATGGTGGACTCCTAGTATTGTTCTATGGAAGTGCCCCGTAGGAACACCTGGATGAGACAAATAGGAGATGCCTTCTCCTCTTTCAGAGAAGACAGTCTTCAAGTCCTAGAACAGATGTTCTCCTTTTGAAGATGTCCTATTCTTAAAAGTCCATTTACTCCAATTGTACTTTAAAATTCAAGACCCAGGAGACAAATTGAAGCTAGATCCACGCTAGCCTACCAGGAGAAGATTGCTCTGCATTGAAAATGTTCTGCACTTCATTTTAAATTCGAGTCAGCCTAGTTCTTAACTTAACCAAGCCAAAATAGTCTTACTTCTTATTTTATTTTAATCTATCTCCTACTCTGTTTCTACTCAAAAAAGCAAAGTCAGGGTTTACTGAGGATCTCTTTTTTCTTTATCCTTATAAAAGATTAACAGATTACAGATTAACAGAATAGAATAGAATAGAATATTGGAATGAAGACTAGACTAGTCTATACTAGTCTAGTCTAGTCTAGTCTAGTCTAGTCTAGAATAGAATAGAATAGAATAGAATATTGGAATGAAGAATAGACTATTGGAATGAATAGAATAGAATAGAATTGAATTGAATTTGGAAGGGACATTGTAGGTCAAGTAGTGGACTGGCGGCTAAAATACATGAAGAATGGTTGCAGGAATTGAGTATGCTTAGTTTAATGAAGAGAAGGACTAGGGGAGACAGGATAGCAGTCTTTCAATATCTCAGGGGCTGCCACAAAGAAGAGGCAGTCAAGCTATTCTCCAAAGCACCTAAGTGCAGGACAAGAAGCAATGGGTGGAAACTAATCAAGGAGAGAAGCAACCTAGAACCAAGGAGAAATTTCCTGACAGCTGGAACAATTAATCAGTGGAACAGCTTCCCTCCAAAAGTTGTGAATGCTCCAACACTGGAAGTTTTTAAAAAGAGATTGGATAAGCATTTGTCTGAAGTGGTGTAGGGTTTCCTGCCTGTGAGGGGGTTGGACTAGAAGATCTCCAAGATCCCTTCCAGCTCTGTTATTCTATTCTATTCTAGTCCAACCCCCAAACGACGCCCAAGCAGGAGACGCTATATACCATTTGTGACAGATGGCAGTCCAGTCTCTTCTTGAAAGCTTCCAGTGATAACAACCAGCTGGTTGAAGTAGATGACCCTAGAAAACTATGAGTAGTTCAGAATTACACAGGGAGATTCTATGGTTAAAGATGGATTTGATCCAAGACGTAGTTTATCTCCTTGACTACCTCCTCGTAGAATTATAGGGTTGGAAGGGATCTCTTATATGATCACAGTTGTAGGAAATTAGCACCTTCCCCTCTCCTAGAAAAATGAAATATTCTAGGAAATATTAAAAAGGCAGAATATTATATTTCCCTGGATGAGAAATGGAGAAACATGTTTGTAGGCAGGAAAGACTCATTCTTAATAGCCCCCACCATCCTCAATAGCCCACAGCATGTCCACACTGAGGAGATAAAGAGGTCTATTCATAGCCCTCACCCAAGATCCAACAAAGGTAGGATTAGCCCTCTACCCATCTCACCACATGGCACCTGGGAAGATTACATCACCCAGCAAGGCTCAACCAAGCCTGGGGCTCAGAGCAGCCTACAGAGTTGCCCCTGCATGGCCCCATGTCAGAAAATCTCTCCTTACTTCTAACTGTAGAAATAAATTCAGGGTCGTTGCAACATCCATGCATCCATTCCTTCCTTCCTTCCTTTCTCCATTCTTCCATTCTTTAATTGAAAGGAATAAGAATTCAACCCCAAACATCTGATCTCACTCAGGCAAAAGACAGGAGCTAAATTAATTGTTTGGTCTGTTAAAAGTAGCCGAGAAATGTAATCTAGTATTGATTCCATAGAGTTTTCCCTCAAGACAGTTTAAGCAACGTTACAAGAGGCAGGTACAAGTTGTATTTATGTTCTCGTATTATTCAGTGTATCTGTGCAGGGAGGCCACATAGCAAGTTAAAAAAAAGTGAAGAATGAATCAGAAGATCTGCACCATTGCTGCTGCCATTTTCATATTTTTGATTCCTAAATCAAATCAGAAATGCAATAAATAATATAAAGCAGGGGTCTCCAACCAAAGCTGGCTGGAGAAGTCTGGGAGCTGAAATCCTTCAGACTTAAAGTTGCAAAGGTTGGAGACCCCTGATATAAAGGACTATCTACTGAAAATCATCTCAAAACACTCCGCAGAGAACAGTTTTCGCCATCTTCCAAACGACAGCACCAGGTAGGCCAGCCTTCGTACTTCTCAACCATGGCGACTTGAAGATGTGTGGACTTCAACACCCAGAATACTTCAGCCATCATCCTCTCCCCCCCCCCCCCCCTTATGGCTGGGGAATCCCAAGCATGCTGGCTAGGGAATTCTGGGAATTGAAGTCTACACATCTTAAAGTGACAGAGGTTGAGAAACAAGTTGGTTACATTTAGCAAATATCATGAAGCTAGACATTTGCAAGGGATGCCACAAAGAAAAGGGAGTCAAATTATTCTCCAAAGCACCTGAGGGCAGGACAAGAAGCAATGGGTGGAAACTAATGAAGGAGAGCAGCAACTTCGAACTGAGGATAAATTTCCTGACAGTTAGAACACACTTTATAATGCCTTAGTAAGACCACACTTGGAATACGGCATCCAGTTTTGGTCGCCACAATGTAAAAAAGATGTGGAGACTCTAGACAGAGTGCAGAGAAGAGCAAGAAAGAGGATTAGGGGACTGGAAGCTAAAACATATGAAGAACGGTTGCAGGAACTGGGTATGCCTAGTTTAATGAAAAGAAGGACCAGGACCAAGGACCATGATAGCCGTCTTCCAATATCTCAGGGGCTGCCACAAAGAAGAGGGAGTCAAACTATTCTCCAAAGCACCGGGGGCAGAACAAGAAGCAATGGGTGGAAACTAATCAAGGAGAGAAGCAACTTAGAACTGAGGAGAAATTTCCTGGCAGTGAGAACAATTAATCCGTGGAACAACTTGCCTCCAGAAGTTGTAAATGCTCCAACACTGGACGTTTTTAAGAAGATGTTGGATAACCATTTGTCTGAAGTGGTGGAAGGTTTCCTACCTAAGGAGGGGGTCAGACTAGAAGACCTCCAAGGTCCCTTCCAACTCTGTTATTCTATTCTATTTTTTAAAATCCAGAAATTAGTTAAACATGAAAGAGAAAAAGACAAATTCCATACGCTATTCCTATTTCCTTCTTAAATTACCCACTCAGCTGCCCGTTCAGTCCCAGGCAAAAAAGACAAAAGAGAATTAAGTTGTCCTCTTTCTGGCCATTGTCTCTAAATAATAATAATAATAATAATAATAATAAATTAGAATTTATTAACCGCACCCTCTCCCCACAGGGACCCGGGGCGGTGCACAGGCATAATTAAAACAATATACAATAATACAAACATTACTAAAATAGAATTAAATAAATTACCCGTGCTAAAAATACAATTAAAAAACCATTAAACTTTATCGTTAAAAGACAGAGAGAACTATTCAAGGCCGGCCAGTCGAAAGAGATGGGTCTTCAGTTTTACACGGAAGGAGCGGAGGTCGGTGGTCGTTCTAATATCAGGGGGAAGGTCGTTCCAGAGGGCCGGGCCCGCCACAGAGAGCGCCCTTCCCCTGGGCGTCGCCCGCTGACAAAGTCTAGTGGACGGCACCCGGAGAAGCCCCTCTCTGTGGGAGCGAATCGGTCGTGAGGATGTGTGGGGCAGGATCCGATCTCGCAGATAGCTAGGTCCCGAGCCATGGAGCGCTTTGAAGATGATGACTAACACCTTGAAGCGCACCCGGAAGACGACAGGTAGCCAGTGCAGCTCGCGCAAGAGCGGTGTTACATGGGCAAATCTAGAGGTGCCCATAATTGCTCGCGCGGCTGCATTCTGAACTAACTGAAGCCTCCGGGTGCACCTCAAGGGGAGCCCCATGTAGAGAGAGTTACAATAGTCCAGTCGGGATGTCACGAGGGCATGAGTGACTGTGCGAAGGGCGTCCCGATCCAATAGGGGGCGCAATTGGCGAACCAGGCAAACCTGGTAAAACGCCCTCCTGGCCACGGCTGTCACTTGCTCTTCCATAGACAGCCGGGTATCCAGGAGGACACCCAAATTGCGCGCCCCATCCACAGGGGCAAGATGTTCGCCCCCTATGGCCAGCGTTGGAGAAAACTGGTTGAATCGGGCAGCCGGAAACCACAGCCACTCGGTCTTGGTCGGGTTGAGCCTAAGTCCGTTACTTCCCATCCAGATCCGCACGGCTTCCAGGCACTGGCACATCACCGCTACGGCATCGTTGGGGTGGTTTGGGGTAGATATGTACAGCTGGGTGTCGTCAGCGTACAGGTGGTACTCTACCCCAAAACCACGGATGATCTCACCCAGCGGCTTCATATATGCGTTAAACAGGAGAGGCGAGAGGACCGACCCCTGAGGCACTCCACATGTGAGTGGTCTCGGGGTCGACCTCTGCTCTCCTGCACGCACAAATTGCGATCGGCCAGAGAGGTAGGAGGAGAACCACCGCAACACGGTGCCTCCCACCCCCAACCCCCCCAGCCGATGCAATAAGATACCATGGTCGATGGTATCGAAAGCCGCTGAGAGGTCTAATAGGACCAGGATGGAAGAACATCCCCCATCTCTGGCCCTCCAGAGATCATCTACCAACGCGACCAATGCCGTCTCGGTGCTATGCCCGGGCCGAAAGCCGGACTGGCGCGGATCTAGATAGTCAACTTCCTCCAGGTGACGGGGAAACTGTTGTGCCACCACACTCTCAACAACCTTCGCCAAGAAGGGAAGGTTGGAGACTGGACGGTAGTTGTTCAAAAGAGCTGGGTCCAAAGAGGGCTTCTTGAGGAGGGGCCTCACCATAGCCTCTTTTAGGGAGGCAGGCAAGGAACCCTCACTCAAGGATGCGTTGATAACCTCTTGGAGCCAGCCTCGTGTCACCTCCCAGGATGCCAGTACAAGCCAGGAGGGGCACGGGTCCAATGAACATGTGGTGGCTCGCAGTCGCCCACGTAACCTGTCCATATCCTCGGAAGTAACGGGGTCAAACTCCTCCCAAACAAGATCTCCCTCGTGGCATCCCACTGGGCCATGAATGGTGGCTAGCTCACTCTGTATCTGGGCGGTTTTCTCCTGCAGAAAAATCACAAATTCCTCTGCCCTACCCTGTAACGGGGCTTCCCGCTCCCTCTGTTGAAGGAGGGAACGGGTCACCCTAAACAGGGCGGCAGGGCGGTTTTCTGCGGATGCTATGAGGGTGGCGCAATGATGACGTTTGGCCACCCTCAGCGCCACAATGTAAGTCCGTAAATGGGCTCTCACCTGTGTCCGGTCAGATTCAGAGCGGCTAGCCCTCCATCTTCTCTCTAGGCATCTCTTGCGGCGTTTCATCACCCGCAGCCCCTCAGTAAACCAAGGAGCCAGGGTGGTTCGCCGCCGCGAGAGAGGCCGCAAGGGCGCGACCCGATCCAAGGCTCCCACGGCCGCACTATTCCATGCGGCCGTGAGGTCCTCCATCGGGGCGCGGGTCAGGGATACAGGAAATGGCCCAAGCGCTGTCTGGAACCCATCCGGGTCCATCAAGCGCCTGGGGCGGTACCAGATTGGTAACTCTGGTTCCGCCTCCCCGCGGAGGGGAGCAGCGGTCGGAAAGTCGAGTCGGAGAAGTGAGTGGTCTGACCATGACAAGGGTATGATGTCTATGTCCCCTGTACCCAGATCACTCTTCCATTGGCCCGAGACGAAGATGAGGTCCGGCGTATGTCCACCCTCATGAGTGGGGCCTTGAATTACTTGGGTCAGGTCCATGGCCGTCATGGAAGCCATGAACTCCCGAGCTACCGCGGATGATTCGCCCAACGATGGCAGATTAAAGTCCCCCATAACTATAAGTCTGGGGGTCTCCACTGCCACCGTGGCGATCACCTCCAGGAGCTCGGGCAGGGCTGCTGCTACATAGCGGGGAGCCAGGTATACAACCAGCAAGCCCAACTGCCTCCCTAGGCCCCACTTCATGCAAAGGGACTCACAGCCGGAGGTCTGCGGCACAATGGTCTCTCTCGGCTCCAGGCCTTCCTTGATAATGACCGCTACCCCACCACCCCTGCCTAGGGCCCGCGGCTGATGAAATGCGCGGTAGCCTGGTGGGCACATTTCAATGAGGGGATGACCTCCCTCGTGGCCCAACCAGGTCTCCGCAATTCCTACCAGGTCCGGCTCCCCCTCTGACACAAGGTCACTAATGAGGGGGGCTTTGTTGACAACGGACCTGGCGTTGCAAAACATCAGCCGCAGACCCTGGCTCTGTATTCCCTGGCCACCTAGCCTGCGAGGGTTGTGGCACCCGACCGTTTTTAACCAACGGCTGCGTGCCACCAACCGGGAGGATGAAAATTGTCTCCCCTCGGTCCTGCCCCTCCCCACGACCCTCTGAATTGGTATGCCCTCCTGAGGAACGACTCGAGTATCCCCCTGCCTTTCGCCTTCCGCTTCCCGCCGTCGACTGCTATCCTGGCCCTTACTACTAATTGCTGTTTCCATCTCCATCTGTCTACCCTCCCTGGGACCCCTTAAAATAACCAATAATTTACCAATTAAAAATCCCCTAAGGCCGCGCTTCGCCCGTCTCTCCGGATTAATATATCCATCATCGAGACGGGCCCTCGATAGTGTAGAGGGCCAGACCTGCGAGAGCGGGGACTCTCGCAGCAGTAAAAGGTTAGCTCTGGAGTACATTATACTATGCATAAATAATAAAGTTGTTAATAAATAATTAATAAATAGTTAATGTAGGTGAAATTCATCAGTGGGGCTGGGATTTAAAATACAAAGATTTTAAAAGAAATTAGAAGGTCGTTAGCCAAGATTTAAAGTCCTCAATTGATATTAAAATGAGATAAAGTGCAAACAATAAGGATATAAAGATGGTACAGCTCGCAATGTCAGTTGAAAATAGTCAATCAATGAGTTGTTCCGGCCCAAGATCTTAGGACAAATCCCGTCTTTCGGGAGCATGGCTCAGTTCTCAGTTCTCAGTCTCATGGGGAAGTTAAGTTGGTCAGCATGGCCAGCATGGCCGTTCGCGTCTCTTTCGGCTCTCTCACCGCCGCCATCTCTATCTCACCTGAGCCACCGCCTTCTCCACTGGCCTCTCAACGCTCCCACCATCATTGGCCAGGCTTCCAGCGGCCGCTTCAGGGTTCCTCCACCAGCCTCTCGGCACTCACATGCCGCCATCATCCTTTAGCCTCCATACTCGCCATCGCCATCGCCACTGGCCTCCGGCGTTCTCCCTTCTCCGGCGCTCTCACCGCCGCCATCTCCCGCAGCCGCATTGCCACTCCAACTCCCGCAGCTGCGCCCCGTTCACCATCTTTCAAACACCTCTCCGCACCGCCATCCTCGTTACTACCATTAACGCCGTTGCCGCTGGCCTCACGGCGCTCTCACCACCGTCTCTGCCCCCCGGACGAGCCACAGCTGACATCAGCGTCGGGAGCTTCTGGCCGCGACCGGCGCCTCCGCCCTGTTTCCGGCATCGGGAACGCCGGCCACCGCTCCGCTCCGGCTCCGGCCCCCACTCCAAACGGCCCGCTCCGACGCTCTCACCGTCTGAGCGTCCCCGGAGCCGTGCCCACGCCCGACACCTCCGAAATCGCCGCGAACCTCATCCTGTAGTGCCAGGATGGATTCCTTACAGATGCCCAGCCCTCTAAACCATAAAAGAGGGCTGGGAGCACTAAAAAGGCTAACGAACCTCCACAGCCCGCACGGAGCTCCGGAGCTAACCCGCCATCTTGCGCACGCGCAGCTCCTTTCACAATGATTTATTTCAGCAAAGCCAAACATTTTTATATACAATCTTGGGAAATGCCCAAAACATCTTATGGAGAAAGGGGTGTTCTGGGTGGTGGGACCAGCTGAAGAATTGCTACATAATGAAATCCAACCCAACAATTACCATACCGAGGGGAGATGAAGTTTATGTCTGCTTTCCAACAGGGCCCCCCCAAAGACCACGAAGTTTGCCGGTTGTACGTAATGAATGCAGACCAAATTTCAGGGTTTAGCACTGGCCTCCCTCCAGAACCAAATGGATGCATAGACAGGATCCCTTTACAGCAGACGCTCAAAACTTCATAAACTGGGGTTTCCCCCCCCGACCAGACAGCTGATTGTAATCTGCTGATGGGGTTCCAAAAAAGCCATTTCTTCCCCTCTCCAAGCAACTGGGCTTTTCGGATACTCTATAGATGCAGAGCAGAACACGTATTTTGAAAAGGAAGGGCGTAAGGAGTTCACGTTGGAGAGAAAAGGAAGAAGACATGACGGAATTGCAGAAAGCAAAAACAAGTCTGAGAAATTGAATATTTATGCCTCCAGATAAGCCTGGCAATATATTTTATAGCTTTAAGAGAAAAAAAACACCCCAATATATAATGGCCAGGTATTAAGTGACATTGGAAAACTAAATTACTCTTAACAAGTTGCCAGAAAGTTTTCAAGAGGCTGGATTTTCTTAGACTCCTTATTATGGGTGCTATAAGCGGCTGGAGGTGGAGTTCGCTGTGAAAATTTGATAAAAAGTGATTGGAATAATATGTTTTTTCCTGACTCTCATGTTGAACGTTTTTATTGAGTTATAAAACAGTATAAAATACAAAAGCAGTGGCGGTGAACAGCGGAAAGTGAAGTGAGGATAGATAGGAAAGTGAAGTGAGGAAAGTCCCAGTCTGTAGCTTAAATTGTTTTAATTAGGTTTTAATTGGGATTTAGTTTTAATGTTTCTATAAATTTTTAGTACAGGGTTATTCGTTTAATTCGGTTTTAAATTATGTATTTATTGTAATGTTTTATATGTTCTTAAGTTTCCTGTACACCGCCCCGAGTCCCTTCGGGGAGAGGGGGCGGTTTAGAAATTTGAATTAATAATAATAATAATAATAATAATAATAATAATAATAATAATAATAATAATAATAATAAGAAGAAGAAGAAGAAGAAGAAGAAGAAGAAGAAGAAGAAGAAGAAGAAGAAGAAGAAGAAGAAGAAGAAGAAGAAGAAGAAGAAGAAGAAGAAGAACCACCGCTAAACATTAGGAGTCATAATGATTTCCTATTCAACTCTAAATATTTAGGTTGCATTTTCTCAACTTTGCCCACAGTTGAGTTGTAGATTTTCAACTGATAACAGCGATAATCTCAATTCTGCGTACATTATTTAGTTTAACTTAACTTTTAGTTTTAACTTTTGTAGAATTTTGCATTGTCTGTATTTTTAGATCTTTAAATTCCTGTGCGTTGCCCTGGGTCCCATTCGGGAGATAGGGCGGGATAGAAATCTAATAAAATATAAATAAATATAAATATAAAATATTATTTGGGATTGTAGGGGGAAATTTAGCAACCAAGTTGCTAACTTTACAGCTGTTGTGATTCACTTAATAGCTGTGTCAAAATGGTCATAAAGTGAGGCAACTTCACTTATCAACTGTCTTGCTTCGCAATGGAAATGTTGGGCTTAGTTGTAGTCGTAAGTCAAGGACTACCTATATTCAGATGCCGGGATGAGTCTGCGGCTGCAAAGATTGGAATGGTGCAAACCATGGTTTTCTCTGGAACCATCCATGGAAGCTAAAATTGGACTTAGAAGCCGGATAAGAAGAAGATACTTTTGAACTTGTATTAGAGAAGTCTGACAATGTCATTGACAGCTAAGAAAACAAATTTTGGATCATTGAACATATGTAGATTAACAGAGTTGGAATGGACCTTCTAGGTCATCTGGTCCAACCCCCCTCCCCACCCAAGCAGGAGACCCTACACCATTTCTGACAAATGGCAGTCCAGTCTCTTCTTGAAAGCCTCCAGTGATGAAGCTCCCACAGCTTCCGAGGGCAAGCTGTTTCATTGGTTGATTATTCTCATTGTCACAAAATTTCTCCTTATTTCTAGGTTGAATCTCTCTTTGTTCAGTTTCCATCCATTATTCCTTGTCTGGCCTTCAGGTGTCTTGGAAAATAATGTAGCTTGACCCCCTCCTCTCTGTGGCAGCCCCTCAAATATTGGAACACTGCTATCTTGTCTCCCCTGGTCCTTCTCTTCACTAGACTAGCCATTCCTCAGTTCTTGCAATCGTCCATCGTATGTTTTAGCCTCCAGTCCCCTAATCATCCTGGTTGCTCTTCTCTGCACTCTTTCTAAAGTCTCAACATCTTTTTAATAGTGTGGTGACCAAAACTGGATGCAGTAATCTACGTGGGGTCATACTAAGGTGTTATTGAGTGGTATTAGTTCCTCCCTTGATCTTGATTGTATCCCTCTGTTAATGCAGATTAGGTTTGCATTGGCTTTTTAGTTTAGTTTAGTTTTAGTTTTATTCAATTTGTATCCCGCCCTTCTCCAAAAGGACCCAGGGCGGCGCACAGGAATTTAAAATAACATACAAAAGTAATACAAAATACACAAATTTAAAACCTATTAAATATCAAAACCTGCGCTAAAACCAATTAAAACCCCCCATTTTAAAACTATCTAATACTAGTCTAATACTAGTTTTTGGCTGCCGCTGCACACTGTTGGCTCATAGTTAGCTGGAACAAATTAACCCAAAGTTTTTAGTTGGGGTTAATTGGTTTTTACTTGGGGCACAAATGACCAAATTGGTTTAATTGGTTTTTACTTGGGGCACAAATGACCAAAGTCAAATTATCCTACTTTGGGTGCATTAAGCAATGATCCAGCTACCTGGTGGAGGTTTTAATGCTGAGAACAGTGTCAAGAAAGATCAAATGAATTGCTGTACATCAAGAATTATCCTTACAGATAGTCCTCAGCTTACGATCACAATCGAGGCCAAAGTTTCTGTTAAGGGAGACATTTGCTAAGTGAGTATTGCCCCATTGTACCCCTTTCTTGCCTCGGTTGTTAAGCGAATCACTGCAGTTGTTAAATTAGTAACCTGATTGTGAAGCGAATCTAGCTTCCCCCATTGACTTTGTTTGCAAGAAGCTCGCGAAAGGGGATACCAGGATCTTGGGACACACCAACGGTCATAAATATGAAGCCATTGCCAAGCAGCTGAATTTTGATCACGTGATCATGGGGAGGCTGCAAAGGTCGTGACTCTGAAGAACGATCATAAGCAGGGATGGTATTCATTTGCTTTCCAGAGTTGGGTTCCTACCGGTTCGGCCAAGTAGGTAGTAATTCGGCTGGCCACGCCCCCGAATCGGTTTTATTGGCGACACTATAGATGTCCCCATTTTTTCACTACTGCGCATGTGCGCATCGCATCCCTGAGCACACCAGCAGTAAAAGATGCCAGAACCCAGCCCTGCTACTTTCCCTACCGGTTCGGTAGGGAAAGTAGCGTGCGCGTCCATGCATGCACTCAGTCTTCTATGCATGCGCTTTGATTGTGCATGCGGCTTGCACACATGCGCGTGGCTTGAAAACATGCCTTAAATAGAACAGCATAGAGCCAGAGTGGGTGGGTGGACGGGCCCACCCATGATTTCCACTACTGATTTTATTGAACCAGTACGAACCGGCTGAATACCGTCTCTGGTTGTAAGTCACTTTTTTCAGTGCCGCTGTGACTTTGAACGATCACTAAATGAACAGCGTTAAGTCGAGGGCTACCTGTATTTCGACCGTGTAACTCAGTGGTGGATTCCTACCAGTTCAGACCGGTTCGGCCAAACCGGTAGTGGCTTGGCGGCCTGGGTCGCTCAAAATGGGTCCCCCTCCTGCGCGAGCTGCACTGGCTGCCGGTGGCCTTTCGGGTGCGCTTCAAGGTGTTGGTGACCATCTTTAAGACGCTCCATGGCATAGGGCCTAGTTATTTGCAGGACCGTCTCCTACCACATACCTCCCTTCGACCGGTCCGCTCCCACAGAGTGGGCCTCCTCAGGGTGCCGTCAGCTGGTCAATGCCGGCTGGTGATGCCCAGGGGAAGAGCCTTCTCTGTGGCAGGCCCCACCCTCTGGAATGACCTACCCCCCGAACTTCGTACCATCACGGACCTTCGCCTTTTCCGCCGCTCATTAAAAACGCATTTGTTCCATCTCGCTGGCCTTGCTTAGAGTTAGTGTAGGCCTATATTTTGGTTTAGATTTTAACATTGGACTTTTAAGGGTTTCTATTTTTAGAGTTGGGTTTTTAAATTAATTGTTTTTTAGCACGGGCCAAATTGTTTAATTTTAGTTTTAACTTTTGTAGAATTTTGCATTGTCTGTATTTTTAGATCTTTAAATTCTTGTGCACCGCCCTGGGTCCCATTCGGGAGATAAGCCAGGATAGAAATCTAATAAAATAAATAAATAAATAAAAATAAAATGGCAGCGAACCTGAGGCAGGGCATTGGCATAAAGTGAGACCTGGTTGTTAAGAGTGAAATGATGTGGGGTTGGGCTGGATGACCCAAAGGGTCCCTTTTTCCTTTTTGAAGCTATGAATAGTCTGAGTTGCAACAGGATGCGCCAAACCACAGAAGCGGCACCTGCTCGAGTTAGATGGCAAGTGAGACAACGAGCTTAACCACAAAGGCTGGTTAGCAAAAACAGGATATGTTTGTGGTTTTCTTTTTGATGACGATCATTTAACCAATCAGAAACTAGCCATGATGAAAGTTGCTTGTAGTGAAGTATAAAACTCTGTATTCCCTTTTGGAAGGGATTCAGAATTCTTGGATGCTAGCCTCAAACTAGCTTTCTGAATCATGGCAGCCATAATAAACTTTTCCTGATTTTGAGAAGTCCAAGTCTCGTGCTCTTTTTTCTGCAACAAACCTGTCCTGTCACGCCCCTGAATTGGTTCTCTTGTTTTTTTGCTTCTGTGCATGCGCAGAACAATTTTTATTGTACTGCGCATGCACGCACAATGCGCCCACAAGCGAACCGGCAGTAGCGACTGCCGGAACCCACCCCTGGTACAACTCCAGAAAGAAAGACCAACGTCCTTGAGTGTGGCTTCTACTTATGGGAGAGGAGAAGAGAGGAGAGCCTGCCAAAATGAAGGCCGAAGGGAATTCATCACTCAACTCTTGATGATTTGCAGGAACAAACCTGCAACATTTACAAGTCACAATTCTTTTCCTTCCCCCCTCTCTCTGTTAAAAATATATATATAAACGGGAGTCTGTCTTGTCACACAGTTTTAACTTTCGGAAGCTGTTTAAGCCCTGGAAGGGCGACAGAGCAAGGTTTTTTTTTTTAGATTAATGCATTGATGAATGAGCGGTCAAGTGCAGGGTGCAATTGCTAGCCATAATAGATACATATTTAACTCTGTGTTTATTTAAACGGGAAACGTTGCTTAATCCCGGGACATTTACAGTTCTGTAAAACCTAATGGACATCCGTAGCTTTTCTCGGATGTATTTTTATGCTTGAGTTATCCTTTAAAAAGCACAAGAAAAAGCAGAAAAGGACACATGAGGTGGTGGTGGGGGGTGGATGGAGGGAAATAGGAACAAGCTGGGAGGGTGGAAAGAATTAAAATGGGATTTGTTGCCAAAATCAGAAAAACTGATGCTATGCGTTAGCGAAAAACCATGCAACTTGTTTATTGTATCGATGCTTGGGTTAAAAAAAAAAAAGGAATTGTACACACATATGGGTCGCAGTCGACTAATAAAATATATAAAATAACTTACAATACAATACAATACAATAGCAGAGTTGGAAGGGACCTTGTAGGTCTTCTAGTCCAACCCCCTGCGTGGGCAGGAACCTTATACCATTTCAGACAAATGGCTATCTAACATCTTTTTAAAGACTTCCAGGGTTGGGGCATTCACAACTTCTGGAGGCAAGCTGTTCCAGAGGTTAATTGTTCTTACTGTCAGGAAATTTCTCCTTAGTTCTAAGTTGCTTCTCTCCTTGATTAGTTTCCACCCGTTGCTTCTTGTCCTGCGCCCAGGTGCCTTGGAGAATAGTTTGACTCCCTCTTCTTTGTGGCACCCTCTGAGATATCGGAACACTGCTATCATGTCTCCCCTGGTCCTTCTCTTCATCAAACTAGACATACCCAGCTCCTGCAGCCGTTCTTCATATGTCTTAGTCTCCAGTCCCCTAATCATCTTGGTTGCCCTTCTCTGCACCCTTTCCAGAGTCTCCACGTCTTTTCTACATCGTGGCGACGATAAATGGTAAGTTTATTTTGTACTAACGATAGACTTAAAATAAGCTACTAGAGCTAGCCCTCTACTTATAACCATTCGTTTAGTGACCATTCAAAGTTACGAGGGAACACAAAGGTGCTTTTCCAATAGGCAACTGGATTTTTGGGAGGAAGAGGGTTGAAGACATTTCTTCAAAGAAGAAGCTCCTTTGGATGAGAAGGCAACAAAATATAGGCAACAAAAACGAAATGCACAGGTACAGTACAGGTGGTACCTTGCTCAATAGCAGTAACTGTGAAAGGGATCTTGGAGTTCTAGTGGACAACCATTTAAATAGGAGACAGCCGTGTGCAGCAACTGCCAAAAAAGCCAACACAGTTCTAGGCTGCATAAACAGAGGGAGAGAATCAAGATCACGTGAAAGGTTAATACCACTTTATAAGGCCTTGGTAAGGCCACACTTGGAATACGGCATTCAGTTTTGGTCGCCACGATGTAGAAAAGATGTGGAGACTCTAGAAAGAGTGCAGAGAAGAGCAACAAAGATGATTAGGGGACTGGAGACTAAAACACATGAAGAACGGTTGCAGGAACTGGGCGTGTCTAGTTTAATAAAAAGAAGGACTAGGGGAGACATGATAGCAGTCTTCCAATATCTCAAGGGCTGCCACAAAGAAGAGGCAGTCAACCTATTCTCCATGGCACCTGAGGGTAGAACAAGCAATGGGTGGAAACTAATCAAGGAGAGAAGCAACTTAGAACTGAGGAGAAATTTCCTGACAGTTAGAACAATTAATCAGTGGAACAGCTTCCCTCCAGAAGTTGTGAATGCCCCAACACTGCAAGTCTTCAAGAAGATGTTGGATAGCCATTTGTCTGAAACAGTATAGAGCTTCCTGCCTAGGCAGGGAGTTGGACTAGATGACCTCCAAGGTCCCTTCCAACTCTGCTATTGTATTGTGTTGTGTTGTGTTGTGTTGTGTTGTGTTGTGTTGTATTATATTGTATTGTATTGTATTGTATTGTATTGTATTGTAAGAAGCGAAACGTCTTTGAAGAAAAACGAAGAAAGTCCTGTTGCCTATTGAAAAAGCATCTTTGGGACAACCATGACCTGGATGACTGAAAATCTCCATAGATAATCACAAGGGAAGTGTCATTATTGATGTGATAAGAAGAAAGAATGATTAAATACATGGAGGGTAATTGTTTCAATTACATATAGAACAAGACTGCTGAGCAGGAGATACGCAAAGTGTTCCAGGCTGCCGTACCAGGGGTGGGTTGTGGGAGGTATGCCCCGGTACAGGTGTACCGGTACCTACTGGGAGCAGCAGGTACCGTTCCGGTACGGTGCTGCGATGGGCCCATCTGCCTTTCCCACCCTCCTTATCTGTATTTGACCCTACCAGGCCATTTGCACACATGCATGCAGCGTACGGTGCTTGTGTGACGCTCCACTGAGCAGCTGGAGCATTGCAGGGCGGTGGTGTGCATACATGCGCAGCGCGGGTGCACGTGGTGGACGCCTAGCCCCGTCACAGCGTACCGGTAGCAATAGGATCCGGCACCCACCACTGGTACAATCCCAGGTGGTGGAGAATGTAATTGCAAAAACTCTACCTCCACTTCAGCTGTTTAGCTGGCTTTCCTGACCCTGCGATTCTTCCACCTCTGCATCTAAACAGCGGTGGGATTCAGCCGGTTCGAATTTTAGTTGGGGGAAATGGCTTTAAAAATGGCTGAACTCAGCTGGACAGAGCGCGCCTGCGCGCTGGCCAACTGACAGGGAAATGCTTCGCGTGCCCTGACAAATGGCTCCGTGTGCCACCTGTGGCACGCGTGCCATAGGTTTGCTATCCAGGTCCTATAAGATTTTAAACTCGAGTCTCCCTAATATTAAATTTGCCCTTAATTATTATAAATTTCTAGTGGACTTCCTGGGATAAATCTGGCTACTGTTGGGGTTTTATAGCAGACAGATCCCCTGATGGAATAAAACTACAGACAGATAGATAGATAGATAGATAGATAGATAGATAGATAGATAGATAGATAGATAGATAGATAGATAGATAGATAGATAGATAGATAGATAGATAGAGATACGATGGAGAGAGAGAGAGAGAGAGATAGGATGGATGGATAGAGAGAGAGAGAGAGAGATAGGATGGATAGATAGATAGATAGATAGATAGATAGATAGATAGATAGATAGATAGATAGATGATAGATAGATAGATAGATAGATAGATAGAGATAGATAGATAGATAGATAGATAGATAGATAGATAGATAGATAGATAGATAGGATGGAGAGAGAGATATAGGGTGGATGGATAGATAGATAGATAGATAGATAGATAGATAGATAGATAGAGATAGGATGGATAGATAGATGATAGATAGATAGATAGATAGATAGATAGATAGATAGATAGATAGATAGATAGACAGATAGGATGGATGGAGAGAGAGAAAGAGAGATAGGATGGATAGATAGATAGATAGATAGATAGATAGATAGATAGATAGATAGATAGATAGATATAGGATGGATAGATGATAGATAGATGATAGATAGATAGATAGATAGATAGATAGATAGATAGATAGATGATAGATAGATAGATAGAGATAGGATGGATAGATAGATAGATAGATAGATAGATAGATAGATAGATAGATAGATAGATAGATAGATAGATAGGATGGAGAGAGAGATATAGGGTGGATGGATAGATAGATAGATAGATAGATAGATAGATAGAGATAGGATGGATAGATAGATGATAGATAGATAGATAGATAGATAGATAGATAGGATGGATGGAGAGAGAGAAAGAGAGATAGGATGGATAGATAGATAGATAGATAGATAGATGATAGATAGATAGATAGATAGATAGATAGATAGATAGATAGATAGATAGATAGATAGATAGGATGGAGAGAGAGAGAGAGAGAGAGAGATAGGATGGATGGATGGATAGATAGATAGATAGATAGATAGATAGATAGATATGACACAAGCATGCGTGTGTGTGTGTGTGTGTGTGTGTGTTAGGTTTTTTGAGCTGATAAATAAATAAACAAGGGAGCTCATCAGCTCAAAAAACCTAACATACATGTAAACAAAAGACACAACGAAACTAATAGCTTTCTGTCTGGATGGTCTCTGGTGATGAGCCGAAAGGCAGAAAAGGAAAGCAGTATGCTTCCTCCCTTAACTGGGGCTTACCGGGGTGTTGTGACACAAGCATATATATGTATATATGTGTATGTGTATGTGTATATGTGTGTGTGTATGTGTGTGTGTGTGTGTGTGTGTGTGTGTGTGTGTGTTTATATCTATCTATCTATCTATCTATCTATCTATCTATCTATCTATCTATCTATCTATCTATCTATCTACCTACCTATCTCTCTATCCTCCTTTTCTTCTTGGTTCAAATCAACCCCCTTCAAAAATAAAATCTAGTTTTAGAGAATTTAGGTATATGTACTTGCTTTTACCTTGTAGTGTTATGAAAAATGTTTTTTTTTGTTATTTTATTACTGTGTATTTTGAGGTCTCGGAAGGGCCGACGACTCTGACGTGAATGCTCTCAAAATTTATTTGTATCCCTTACCCTACCCTATAGAAAAAATGTAAAACCAATAAAACTTTTTCAATTAAAAAAAAAAAAAATCTAGTCAGCCGCTTCAAGGATGCTGAGGATCATTACACACCAGCATGGCTGAAATCTGTGCGCACGCTGGCAAAGTTTTAACATACTGGCTCCCGAGGGACCACACTATTTTCTCTTCCTGTTCCCAAAGAGTTGTAATACCTGAGACAGCTTGATTGAACTGGGGAATTGGCCAAGTCCGCTAATTGTGGCCTGATGACCTCAGTAAAGAGAAGGAATTCGCTGAAACTCATCCAGGTGTTCAGAGCCCAGCGCCTGGGAGGTTCATGGGAATGAAGAATGGAAAAGGGAATTATTTGGGGGGTGAGGGGAAGAGTCTCGGTTTCCCGTTTCCCAACGAACTGCAACCCGGTCAAGGGAAGTTGCACAGAGCTAGAAAATGGCAGCTTCCTGTAGCAATGGCGGTGTGCTCTTCTTTACACATGGTATTCCAACACGTGGGGAAAAGCAGATTTTTTCATTCAAGGTGCACTCCTTGGGGGAAACAAAGCACTCCGCCATCAACTGCCAGATTTAGCTGCTGATTGCGGAAAGCCCTTGAGTTACGACTGTAATGGAGTCTCTGCCTATTTCATAATAGACTGAACAGTCACCTGCTACGGGTTCGCCCAGGTTCAGGAGAACCTGTAGCTAACGTTATGGCCAGTATGGGGAACCTCCAAATCCTGCCCCTGGCAGGCTCCTCCCCTGCAGGAGTCTCCACGCGGCCTGTTTTGGATGCGAGGTAGATGCAGGGCCCATGCGGAGGCCCGGGGAGGGGAAAAATGGGTCTCCCAGAAGGCCTCCGGAGCCCGGGGGAGGCAGTTTTCACTCTCCCAGAGGCTCGAGGAAAGCCTCCAGAGCGTTGGGAAGGTGAAAACGGCCTCCCCCGCGTGGTAGGAGATCTACTAGGCCACGCCCACCATGACCACAGCCAGCCAGCAACCGGGCAGAGAACCTGTTGCTGAAATTTTTGAAGCCCACTCCTGGTCACTTGTCTGAAATGGTATAATTCTAGGATCTCCTGCTTGAGCAGGGGGCTGGACTAGAAGACCTCCACGGTCCCTCCCAGCTCTATTCTGATTCTGATTCATAATGTGGCCATAGGATGCTGCAAACAGTTGAAAATGCAAGCCGCCCAACACTCAAAACACAATCACATGAACACAGGAGGAGAGCTGTTGGGACTTCGAATCCCAACATAAGTAGCCTTAGGGAGGTTCGTCATAACTTTGAATGGTCACTAAGCAACCAGTTGTAAATCAAGGACTAGATCTCTCCTTTGATTTTTATGCCATTTAAGGTTTACTTTACAGTGCCAAGCAAGGAGTCTATTCCAACCATTTGAACATTTTCTGGTTGTCACAGCATCTTAACTGTACAAAAGAAAGAAAATAAATAGGAAAGCCCTTCCTTCCTTCCTCCCTTACTTCTCCCTTCCTTCCTTCCTTCCTTCCTTCCTTCCTTCCTTCTCCCTTCCCCTTCTTTCCTTCCCTCCTTCCCTCCTTCCTTCCTTCCCTCCCTCCCTCCCTCCCTCCCTCCCTTCCTTCCTTCCTTCCTTCCTTCCTTCCACAAACTTCTATAGTCATCCATCCACCTAAGATACTTTTGGTGGCAAACAGAAATAAAGAATTATTCTTCTTTGGCTCAGGTTCATAAACTTAAATCAATGCAGGCAGTCCTCGACTTACGACCACACTTGAGCCCAAAATTTATGTTGTTTGGTGAAACACCTGTGAAGTGAATTTTGCCCCATTTTACGACCTTCCTTGTTACAGCTGTTAATCGAATCCCTGCAATTGTTAAGCTAGCAACACAGTTGTTAAGTGAATCTGGCTCTCCCATTGATTTTGCTTGTCAGAAGGTCGCAAAAGGGGATCATGTGACGACCCCCCCCCCCAGGACACGCAACGGTCACAAGTATGTGCCAAGTTGCCAAGCATCCGAATTTGGATTATGTGATGATGGGGATGCTGCAAAACGTGTGTGAAAAATGGTCATAATGGTCAAAATCCACGGGGGATTTTGGGAGCACCTGGACGCTCCCATGTGACACCTCTCCTGCGTATTCTGCACTGGTTGCCTGTGGCTTTCTGGGTGCGCTTCAAGATACTGGTGACCACCTTTAAAGCGCTCCATGGCAAGGGACCTGGTTACCTGCAAGACCGTCTCCTGCTGCCAAATACCTCCCTCGGACCAGTTCGCTCCCACAGAGAGGGCCTCCTCAGGGTGCCATCGGCTAAACAATGTCGGCTGGCGACCCCCAGTGGGAGAGCCTTCTCTGTGGCAGCTCCTGCCCTCTGGAATGACCTACCTCCTGAACTACGGACAATCACGGACCTATGTCTCTTCCGTCGGGCCCTGAAGACACATCTATTTCGTGCAGCCGGCCTGTCATAGTCTTTTAATTGGGGTTTTAGTATTGGGTTTTATAACAATAGGCCAAATGATTTAATATTTACCAATTTGTTATTTTTAACTTTTGTATTTCCTCTTTTATTATGGCTGTTCACCGCCCTGAGTCCCGAGAGGGAGAAGGGCGGTATATAAGTTAAATAAATAGATAGATAGATAGATAGATAGATAGATAGATAGATAGATAGATAGATAGATAGATAGATAGATAGATAGATAGATAGATAGATAGATACATTTCTTTCTTTCTTTCTTTCTTTCTTTCTTTCTTTCTTTCTTTCTTTCTTTCTTTCTTTCTTTATTTATTTATTTATTTATTTATTTATTATTTAAATTTCTATACCGCCCTTCTCCCTTCCGGGACTCAGGGTGGTGTACAGGCAGCAATAAAATCAATGATAAAAAATACATGAAATATATATTTAAAAATGTATTAAATAATACGCCTGTACTAAAACCATTAATAAAACCTACTAAAGCCATTTAAAAATTATGCCAGGCCAGCTGCACGAAATAAATGGGTCTTCAAAGCCCGACAGAAGAGGCGCAGGTCCATGATCGTACGTAGTTCAGGGGGTAGGTCATTCCAGAGGGCAGGAGCTGCCACAGAGAAGGCTCTCCCCCTAGGGGCCGCCAGCCGACATTGCCTGGCCGACGGCACCCTGAGGAGGCCCTCTCTGTGGGAGCACACTGGTCGGTGGGAGGTATTTGATGGCAGGAGGCGGTCTTGCAGGTAACCAGGTCACTTTTTTTCAGTGCCGTTTTATCTTTGAACGGTCACTAAATGAACTGTTTTAAGTTGAGGACTACCTGTACACTGGAAAGGAAAAGGTGGCAATGCAAAATACCAACAAGAATTCAAGCAAAAAGTTGCTATTCCTTTTTCCCCTGGCTTCCTCTACCCCGTAATAAAAAAAGACAGTGGCTATAATCATATTCTGGTGTTATATTCCACATTAAACAGAATCCATTCTGGGATTGGTTTATTTGCAAATGTGTACCAGGTGACCAGCGTAGCTTATATTTAAATTTTAAAATAATTATTCTAGCTCCCTGCTGTGTTTGCAAGTGCTTTCCTACAACAATGCAAAACGGTGGCTTAGGCTGAACCGTGCAAAACAAAAATAAAACCCCGAAGAATAAAATCACACCAAACAATTCAACCCACACAAACAGAACTTCAACCACCAACTCCTGCTCACCGGCTTCAAAACCCTCACACAATAAAGAGAATAAAAGAGAAGTCAAACAGCTCAAAGATGCAGCCAGATGGTTTTATTGACTGGGTGGGAGAAATCAAGCCGTGCTCTCAAGGTCCTTGGCTCCATGAAAGAAGGGACAGAGGGCAAAAAAGTCAAAATGGCAACTAAGGTGTGTTTTTCAGGTGTGTTGAATAAGGTGACCAGACGTCCTGCTTTCGGCGGGACAGTCCTGGCTCACCAGCAGATGTCCCGTGCCCCGCCGCCTCTTCAAACTGTCCCGCTTTTTGTGGGCAGGCGGCGGGCGCGGATAACTGAGAGCGCCGGCTCGGGCGGGGAGGGCATTGGGGCCGAGAAGGGGGGCGCACGCTCCAGCACGGCATGCACCTGCACAGAGGGCGGCGGGGCCGAGGAGAGAGGCGGCCGCGATCCAGCGGGGCACACATCTGCGCAGAGGGCATCAGGGCGGGGGCACGCTCCCACCCGCCCCCGCGGGGTTCTCTTTAAAGGCAGCGGTGGCAGCCCGGCCCGGCGGTGCTGAGAGCTGCTGGCTCGGGTGGGAAGGAGGAAGGCGGGCCGAGGCGGCCACTTTCAGCTCGGCCCATCACGCCGGCATGATGGGCTGACAGCAGCCGGCTCGGGCCGCTTTCCCCCTCCCCGCCCCAGCTGGCTGCTCTCAGCGCCGCTGGGCCGCCCCCCCCCCACTGCCTTTAAAGAGGACCCCGCGGGGGCAGGTGGGAGTGCGCCCCTGCCCTGATGCCCTCTGCGCAGGCGCGTGCCGCACCAGAGCGTGTGCCCCCCTCCCCCATCGACGGTGTCCTGCTTTGGGTCTTTGAAAATCTGGTCACCTTAGTGTTGAGTCACAAGTCGTCACAACGTGACTTTTTTGATCCGGACCCCCCAGTGATGGTCCAGCATGCAGGTAGTCCTCAGCTTACGGCTAGTTGCTTAGCAACCGTTTGAAGTTATGATGAACTAAAAGCTACTGACATCCCTGTTTCCAAGTTTGCACAACCTGGATTTACAATCGTTTGCAGTCGTGTGACTGTGATTGACCACAGTTTTGGTAGAAACCCACATTTATAGGTAGTCCTCGACTTACGACAACAATTGAGCAATCCTCTGTCAGCAAAAACGAAGCTCAAGAGGGCCGCATGCAGCCCTTGCAAGCTCCATTTTGGGCCACGACGGCCTCTTGCAGCCCTTCCCAAGTTCTGTTTTTGCTGGCAGAGGCACCGCGGGCCGTTCCCTTTCTGTTTCCAGGGAGAGGCGCAGGCCAGATCTAAGTACCACGCAGGCCAGATTTGGCCCATGTGTTCTGACCTACCGTATTTTTCGGAGTATAAGATACACCTTTCCCCCCCCAAAAGAGGGTGAAAATCTGGGTGCGTCTTATATACTGAATACAGCATTTTTTTGATTTTTGATTTTGATTTTATTGAATTTATACCCCGCCCTTCTCCAAACGGACCCAGGGCGGCGCACAGGAATATTAAAAAACATACAAACATATAAAACTTTTTTTAAAAAACTTATTCGACTAAAAAACCTGTGCTAAAACCAAATTAAAATCCCCATTTTAAAACTATCTATGAGTCAGAATTGGGGGCTACGCTAGGCCGGCTAGTTGGAATAGGTGTGTCTTCAGACACTTGCGGAAGAGGCGGAGGTCGGAGATGGTACGGAGTTCAGGGGGTAAGTCGTTCCAAAGGGCTGGTCCCGCCACAGAGAAGGCTCTCCCCCTGGGTGTCGCCAGTCAGCATTGTCCGGCCGACGGAGGCCCTCTCTGTGGGAGCGTATCGGTCTGAGGGATGTATGGGGCAGGAGGCGGTCTCGCATATAACTAGGCCACGAGCCATGGAGCGCTTTAAAGATGGTCGTTAGAACCTTGAAGCACACCCGAAAGACCACAGGAAGCCAGTGCAGCTCGCGCAGGATTGGTGTTATATGGGAGTGTCTAGGCGCTCCCGTAATCACCCGCGCGGCTGCGTTCTGGACTAGCTGTAGCCTTTGGGTGCACCTCAAGGCACCTCGGTCCAGTAAGGGGTGCAATTGGCGCATCAGGCGTACCTGATGAAATGCCCCCCTGGCCACGGCTGCCACATGGTCGTCCATAGACAGCCGGGAGTCCAGGAGGACACCAAATTGTGCGCCCTCTCCACGGGGGCCAGTGTTTCGCCCCCAATGGCCAGAGTTGGAATAATCTGGCTGAATCGGGGCGCCGGAAGCCACAGCCACTCAGTCTTGGACGGGTTGAGCTTGAGTTTGTTGCTACCCATCCAGATCCATACGGCCTCCAAACACCGGGACATAACCTCGACGGCATCATTGGGGTGGTCTGGGGTGGATATGTACAACTGAGTATCATCAGCGTACAGATGATATCCCACCCCAAAACCACAGATGATCTCAATCAGCGGCTTCATATATGTGTTGAACAGTAGGGGTGAGAGGACTGACCCCTGAGGTACCCCACATATGAGGGGCCTCGAGGCCGACCTCTGCCCCCCTGCCAACACACATTGCGACCGACCAGAGAGGTAGGACGAGAACCACCACAAAACGGTGCCTCCCAGCCCCAACCCCCCCAGTCGGCGCAATAGGATACCATGGTCGATGGTATCAAAAGCCGCTGAGAGGTCTAATAGGACTAGGATAGAGGAAAATCCTCTATCCCGCGCCCTCCAGAGATCATCAACCAACGCGACCAATGCCGTCTCGGTGCTGTGCCCGGGTCGGAAGCCGGACTGGCGCGGGTCTAGATAATCAACTTCCTCCAAGTGTCGCGGAAACTGTTGAGCCACCACACTCTCAACAACCTTCACTAAAAAGTGAAGATTGGAGACGGGACGATAGTTCTCTAATAATGCTGGATCCAGGGACGGCTTCTTGAGGAGGGGCCTTACTACCGCCTCTTTCAAGACGGCGGGCAAGGACCCCTCACTCAGAGATGCGTTGACAATGCCCTGGAGCCAGCCTCGTGTCGTCTCCCAGGATGCCAGTACAAGCCAGGAGGGACACGGGTCCAATAAACATGTGGTCGCCCTAAGTCTCTTTGACAACTTGTCCATATCCTCGGTAGTAACAAAATCCTGCCGAAACCCTGTCTCCTTTGCAAAATGAACATGCAGAGGGTTTGTGAGGCTTGCAAAGTGCATCTGGAGGCTGGGGAGGACAGAAACGAGCAAAAAACAGGCTTTTTTTTGCTTGTTTTTGCCCCCCCCCCCAGCCCCCAGTAGCACTCTACAAGCCTCCCAAAGCTCTGCAAGCTCCCCCCTTTTTTTGGCAAAAAATGAGGCATGCAGAGGGTTTGGGTGGCCTGCAGAGTGCAAAAAAAAAATTTTTTTTTTGGAATTTACCTCTTCAAAATCATGGTGCGTCTTATACTCTGGTGCATTTTATAGCCCGAAAAATACAGTATCTTTCAGACGCCGCAATACTTGGCAAGAATGCAGGAATGGACTAATTGTCTCCTGCAAACTCCACTCCCCTTTTGCTCCTCTTTTATTCCTTCTGGGAGGGGCCATTCACCGTCCCCTCCCAGAGCAAGACCGTCTCCTACCGCATACCTCCCATCGACCAGTCCGCTCCCACAGAGAGGGTCTCCTCAGGGTCCCGTCGGCTAGCCAATGTCGGCTGGTGACCCCTAGGGGGAAAGCCTTCTCTGTGGCAGCTCCAGCCCTCTGGAATGACCTTCCCCCCGACCTGCGCACAACCACGGACCTGCAACTCTTCCTCCGGGCCCTGAAAACTCATCTATTTCGTGTGGCCGACCTGGCGTAGCTTTTAAATTTATTTTTTATCAACTGGGTTTTATTGGGACTTTTTAGAACAGGTTCTTATTTAATTTGTTTTTACTATATTTATTGTACCCGATGTTTTTATGTTTTATGATTGCCTGTTCACCGCCCTGAGTCCCGCAAGGGAGATAGGGCGGTATATAAATTTAAATAAAGTTTAAGTTAAAGTCCACCTATGGCTTTATTCCCAAATCGACCCTTGTTCCTTAGCTATTCCCTTCGTCTGGCAACTCTGCACATGCGCACACTGGGAACAGGCTCCAGCTGTTCTTCTGCTGCACTGCTGTCTGACTCTGAAGGTAGCTGATAACTGGCTTACGGCTCTGGCCCCCTCTCTGACTCCGACACAGAGCCCTCATCAGAGCCTTCCCCAGACTCCAGGACTGGCCCATGTTCCTCCCCAACCTCCTCACTGTCCGACTCTGCTGCCAGCTCCACTGGCCACTGGCAGGCCACAACACTGCAGGCCTTGAGTTTGACACCCCTACTTTAGGGGAGCTCTCCGTTTATGGTTTTGTCCCTGGGAATATAGAAAACTTAATATAGAAATGGTGATATGGTATTTCGTCCACAGGAAAATGCTGAGCACGTTTTCCTGGCTTTGCTGTTTGGGATTTGCTTTTTCTTTGTTTGATTAGGCTAAACTCATTTTAGGACATATCTATATTCCAGATTTTTCCTGGCTAACCCCATCCGCCCAATTGTTGCCTTCCGGGTTTAGAAAAGGGATCACCTGGTGTCCTCCTGTCCATTTCTACTCTGCTGCAGTTATGCACATAAAGGGGTTAAGGCTGGAATAATTAAGGCCACTCCCTTTGAGGTACTCCATGCTAATTATTCTCAGTGTTACTATTCTGAGTGGTTCTGAAAAGCCTGGTGTTATACAGATAATTTAAATTCTTGCCTGTTGTTCATGTCTCTCAGCTTCCCTACTTGCCTTTTACCAGTTAATTACTTTTGAAGGTGGCTGCTATTTTATAAAAAAGCCCCAAGCTATACTTTTTGCTAGCTCATCTGAATGGAGTAGGCGTACTTGCTCTGATCTGAAGTGTGCTCAGTGCAAATTGAAGTGGAAATTACTCACAATAATTTTCCAATGCTTGCCATAAAATAGTCAACCCATTTTTAGCATGGGATCAGAGAGAATTGTGAACAGGCCCACAAAAATCAAGTAACCAATCTGGATTGCAATTCTGTATGGAACCACTAGATTGCAGTAAAGAAATAGGAAAAAAAAATCCCTCCTCTTTGTCTCCCTCTTGTGGTGGCATGGATATTTGAACACCAATAACAGCAGGAGAAAAATCAAATCAATGAATAAAATATAACTCCTGGGCAACCACTGGGATGCTGCAATGGTTGTAAGTGCATAAAACATTCATCAGTCCCCTTTTTTTTAGTAGCACTGTAGCTTTGAGAGGTCATAAACAAATAGTTATAAATTGAGACTACCTGTATTAGCAGACACTTTCAGATTAATCTCCCCCAATCTGACTTGCTCTCAGTGCTAGAATATTTTTCATTTTAATTTGTGTCATTGTGTATACAGGAAAATTACAATAAAGTTATTCTGTTGTATTCTATTCTATTCTATTCTATTCTATTCTATTCTATACAATACAATACAATACAATACAATACAATAGCAGAGTTGGAAGGGACCTTGTAGGTCATCTAGTCCAACTCCCTGCCTAGGCACGAAGCCCTATACCATTTCAGACAGATGGCTATCTAACATCTTTTTAAAGACTTCCAGGGTTGGGGCATTCACAACTGCTGGAGGCAAGTTGTTCCAGAGGTTAATTGTTCTAACTGTCAGGAAATTTCTCCTTAGTTCTAAGTTGCTTCTCTCCTTGATTAGTTTCCACCCATTGCTTCTTGTCTTGCCCCCAGGTGCTTTGGAGAATAGTTTGACTCCCTCTTCTTTGTGGCACCCTCTGAGATATCGGAACACTGCTATCATGTCTCCCCTGGTCCTTCTCTTCATCAAACTAGACATTCTATTCTATTCTATTCCATTCTATTCCATTCTATTTTCTATCCCATTCCTAAACTATTCTATTCTATATTCTATTCTACTCTATATTCTATTCTATATTCTATTCTATATTCCTGTGATGGCGAACCTATGGCACGGGTGCCACAGGTGGCACGCGGAGCCATTTCTTAGAGCATGCGAGCTGTTGCTCTGTCAGCTCCAGCGCGCATGTGGGCGCTGGCCAGCTGATTTAGGCCTTCTTTTGAGGCTGTTTTTCGCCCTCTGGAGGCTTTGAGGAAGCTCCTGAAGCCTCTGGAAGTGGAGGGGAGGCTGTTTTCACCCTCCCCAGGCTCCTAGAAAGCCTCTGGAGCCTGGGGAGGGTGAAAAAAACATGCCAAAAGCAGGGGGGGGGGTCACACACATAGCATTATGGGTGTGGCATGCCCACGCACGACCCCCTTGTGCGTGCCCCGCTTTTGGCACGCGAGCCAAAAGAGGTTAGCCATCACTGCTATATTCTATTCTATTCTAATTTTGCTGCAGCAGAGTTGGAAGGGACCTTGGAGGTCTTCTAGTCCAACCCCATTCCATTCTATTCTATTCTATTTTCTATCCCATTCCTATTCCTAAACTATTCTATTCTATTCCGTCTGGGCAAAAATGAAGCTTTTTCTGGCAATCAAGCAAGAGCACTGGAGCAAAATATCCTTGCTGCTATTCTGAATCTAGAAGATTGTTGCTCCTAATCAGCTCAAGGCCCAGCATTTGCATGTTTTAATGAGGGAAAGAGGGGGTGGGGGATTGAATTAGATATCTGGCAACCAAGGAGAAGATATTTTACAAACTATCTATGAGTAGTAAAAAGATTTCAGTATTGGTGTCAGGCCTGCAGCCGGTTCCTTTTGAGATCTTTGGCCTGCCACACTAATATTCTATTCTACAATGCTGTTTCAGCTGCTGTGGCCTAGAGGTAGAGCTCTTGACTCACAAGCAGGAGGTTGTGAGTTCGATCCTAGATAGAGGCACATGTAGGGTCTCCTGCTTGGGCAGGGGGTTGGACTAGATGACCTGCAAGGTCCCTTCCAACTCTGTTAATCTGTTAATTGGGAGGGGGGGGGGATTGTACGGCGTGAGATGCTATATAGCCATAACAACATTCTTTCTAGAAAGCCAAGGTCATCCTTTGTCTTTGAACCTCTGCACCTGACCGGAACTGGATGGGTGGAAGCTGCCAGCATGGCAGTGGGAGATTGGACCATGGGATGGGATTGTGGGTGTAGGGGCAACATCTTGAACTTTCAACTGGGTGTGATAACCAGGCAGCTTTCAGATTTGGGTTTCCCCAGATGTACCAAGATGGCTCTTTTCATAAATTGGGACTTTGAGCAATGCTTTGCCTCGGACTCTGATTTAATTTTGGCTGCTATTTGGAACCCTGACAGTTGGTTTAACTTAATCATTTTGTCCTGCAGGCCTCCTAGACTTTTACCTCAGAAAGGCTGCTCACAGGTAGTTCTCAACTTCTGACCTCGATGGGGGCTGGAATTCCAGGACTAAGCAAGATGGTTGTTAAATGAGTCGTGACTGGTTTTACAACCTTTTTTTGCCACAGTTGCTAAAACAAATCACTGCAGTTGTTAAGTGAATGACATGGACGTTAACCAGGTTCCCCCGCTGACTTTGCTTGTCAGAAGCTGGCTGGAAAAGTCGCAAACTCACATGCAATTGTCACACGCTGGTTGCCCAGCACGAATTCTGAACATGCAACCACAAGGATGCTGCAATGGTCGTAAGTGTGAGGACCAGTCATAAGTCACTTTTTTCAGTGCCGTTCTAATTTCAAATAGCCGCTAAATGAATGGTTGTAAGTCAAGGACAATCTATACTCTGTCTCACTATCGCAAGCCCAAGTGTAATAAAGACATTTATTATAACCTGACTTTGGACAGTTATTCTCAGCTCCATAAACCTTTAAAGAATATTTGTCAATGAAGATTCTCCGTCATCCAGGTCATGGTTGTCTCAAAGGGGCATTTTTTCAAGAGACAATTGGATTTTCTTGTTTTTTCTTTGAAGACGTTTCGCTTCTCACCCAAGAAGCTTCTTCAGCTCTAACTGAATGGTGGGGAATGGAAGGATTTATACTCCTTGCAGACAGCTGGTCATTTGCATCCTTTTTAGAGAGCCTTTGAGGCTACTTGGAGGTTTCTCTATATCCTCAGGGTCCCCTGAGTAGCGGATGAGAAGCGAAAAGTCTTCAAGGAAAAACAAGACAGTCCGGTTACCTCTTGAAAAAGCACCTTTGAAGAATATTATTTCGACCAAAGGGCATCCAACCTTAGCAACTTTTAAAACTTGTGGACTCCAACTCCCAGAATTCCCCTGGGTGGGGAATTTCAGCTGGCTGGGGAATTCTGGGAGGTAAAGTCCAGCCATCTTCAAGTTGCCAAGATTGGGCATTCCCAATTTAGATGAAACAAGGTGCCCGGAAAATAGTTGCAAATAAATCCAAGATCTAAAAAACAAATCCTTCCCCTTCTCAGCTTTGGGTAGCGTCAGAATATACAATAGCGGAGTTGGAAGGGACCTTGGAGGTCATCTATTCCAACCCCCTGCCTAGGCAGGAAGCCCTATACCGGTTCAGACAAATGGCTATCCAACATCTTCTTAAAGACTTGCAGTGTTGGGGCATTCACAACTTCTGGAGGGAAGCTGTTCCACTGATTAATTGTTCTAACTGTCAGGAAATTTCTCCTCAGTTCTAAGTTGCTTCTCTCCTTGATTAGTTTCCACCCATTGCTTCTTCTTCTTCTACCCTCAGGTGCCTTGGAGAATAGTTTGACTCCCTCTTCTTTGTGGCAACCCCTGAGATATTGGAAGACTGCTATCACGTCTCCCCTACTCCTTCTTTTCATTAAACTAGACATACCCAGGTCCTCCAACCGTTCTTCATATGTTTTAGTCTCCAGTCCCCTCGTCCTCTTGGTTGCTCTTCTCTGCACTCTAGTTTGCAAGAAGTGAGTAGCAAAGTCTGATGGCAACCCAAACCACTTCAGGCAGGGCCATTCAATCCCAGGTAAATATTTAACTGGTTCCCTATCTTTCTTGCGGATGAAGAGAACAAAATCCTCAGCATAAAAATAAAAAAAATATTGGAGCGCAAGAGGTAGAGGTTTAGGGGGGGTGGGCTTCAGCTGTGGTTCCCCACCGCGGGGCCCAACCCCACGGTGAAAATCCTAGCCTACAGGTAAGTTATTTTCTTCTTGTTGTTGAGCCGATCCTATTCGGGCATTAAGTTTCATTCCTTAAGTGCAAAAGAAATTGTTTTACCGAGAAACGTTTTAAGCCTGAGGGTATCCAGTCGCCCTAACCATAGCCAGAATTTTGTCGTGCACACAGCGTGCTCTCTAAAAATATCGCTTCTTGGACCAATTTCTCATCTTTAAGTGGAAATATAAACTTCCTGTCCCAACCATAAAGAGCGGAGGGTGTTTGTGTCTGAGTGTGCCTCTAGCTCAGGGGTGAGCAAACTTTGCAACTTTAAGTCTGAAGGACTTCAGCAAAGCTGGCTGGAGAAGTCTGGGAGCTGAAGTCCTTCAGACTTAAAGTTGCAAAGTTTGCCCAGCCCTGGTCTAGCTTCTCTTCCCCAAGCATCCCTCCCTGCCGTCTAAGGGAATCGATAACATTTGCTGCAGAAACAAATGCCTAATATTGCATTTGCAAAAAAAAAAATAAACCTCGGGAGCCAACGGGGAAGAATTGGCGGGAATTCACTTGCTCTGGTTGGTTACGGGCAAGCAAGGATCTCGCCGAAAGGTTCGAGGATTACCTTCTCATAAAACTTTGAGATGCCAGATGTGTTCAGGGTTTTTAAAAAATAAAATAAAATCACCGTGCATTCTGTTTTGTTTCATGCTTCTCTTTTGACTGATCCCTCCAACAACAAAGTGCCCCAACCATAAGAATACTGGTGTGTGTGTGTGTTTGTGTGTGTGTGTGTGTGTGTGAATTTTTCTTCTGCCCCCAGCTCCAGCGAATAAGGCATTAAGTTTTTCCAACCCCCCAACTCCATTTTAGCTTAGCCTAGAGAAGATTTGTTATTTTTTTTGTCTGCAATTATGCTACCATTTCAATACGTTCTTTCTTTCCTTTTTCTCTCCTTTCTTTTCTCTCTCTCTCTCTCTGTTTGTATGTGTGCATGTGTGTGTGTGTGTGTTACAATACAATACAATAGCAGAGTTGGAAGGGACCTTGTAGGTCTTCTAGTCCAACCCCCTGCGTGGGCAGGAACCTTATACCATTTCAGACAAATGGCTATCTAACATCTTTTTAAAGACTTCCAGGGTTGGGGCATTCACAACTTCTGGAGGCAAGCTGTTCCAGAGGTTAATTGTTCTAACTGTCAGGAAATTTCTCCTTAGTTCTAAGTTGCTTCTCTCCTTGATTAGTTTCCACCCATTGCTTCTTGTCCTGCCCTCAGGTGCTTTGGAGAATAGTTTGACTCCCTCTTCTTTGTGGCACCCTCTGAGATATCGGAAGACTGCTATCATGTCTCCCCTGGTCCTTCTCTTCATCAAACTAGACATACCCAGCTCCTGCAACCATTCTTCATATGTTTTAGTCTCCAGTTCCCTAATCATCTTGGTTGTTGTGTGTTATGTTTGTGCTGATAAATAAATAAAGGGCGACTAGTATAGATTTATTTCAAGCTATTTAGCTCTCATCAGCTGTCCATACCCTTACTGGGATTCGAACCTGGGAAGTATTACATGTGAGGCAGTTGTAATTGCCACTAAGCCACAGGTTCTCCTCCTTGATCAGCTGAGCCAGGGGAATAAGTATATATATTGTGTCACAACACCCTGGTATGCCCCAGATATGGGAGGGAGGAGAACTGCTTCCCTTTTCTGTCTTTCGGCTCACCCTAGGAGCCATCCAGGCAGAAAGCTATTTTTTCATTGCCTATGTTATAGTATGGCTAGCTGATGAGAGCTAAATAGCTTGAAATAGATCTATACTAGTCTCCCTTGTTTATTTATTTATCAGCACAAACGTAACACAAATATAACATTCTACCTGGATGGCTCCTAGGGTGAGCTGAAAGACAGATAAGGGAAGCAGTTCTGCTGCCTTCCATATTTGGGGCATACCAGGGTGTTGTGACACTATATATGTGTGTGTGTGTGTGTGTGTGTGTGTGTGTGTGTGTATCCATCATCCTTTCTTTCTCTCCCTTTCTCTCTCTCTCTCTCTCATTCTCTTTTGTTCTCCTTTCTGTCTCTTGCTTTTTCTTTATCTCTCTGTCTCTCTCTCACACAGACAGACAGACAGACAGTCACACACACACACACTTTCAGCCACAACAAAATGTGGGCTCAACTTTCCTTAGGGCAGCGATTCCTCCAGTCTTTCCACTCCTATCAAAATCCCCTGTATAAATGGATGGCTCCATATAAATAGACGGGTGCGGAAGTGAGGCAAACTGAGTGCAATAAAAGGGAATCAAGCTCTCGACTGATTTGAGTCTACGTTTACGACCATCATCTACGGGATAATTTACGGCCCCTTATTCTAGTCTGATATGCCAGGGCAAATGGTGCAAAACTGCCGTGTTTTTATGGGCTTCCTGGTTTTGGTTGCAGCTCCTGGAGCCCTTCCAAATGATTCCAACACACTATGCATAAGAGAAAATAATTCCGTTACAGCTGTGCAACAGTTTGGGAGTAATTCAGAAAAGGTGCCGGGAAGCACCGGTTTCTGGAACCCTGCAACCTCTGCAGCTGCCACGCGATGCTGCGGAAAGATGCAGTTGCTTTAAAGAGTTGCAGACCGGTGCTGCTTTTGTACATCCACTGTAACCAAGAATTTTTTGGGGGGGAATGAATGCAAAAAACCATCGCCCAGTCCTGCATTAAAATGTGGGAACATCACATACTAACTGCATTTAATTAATTGCTTGCTAAGTGACAGGACGTTTAATCAAATTCCTGTTCCCTTGCAGTACAGCCTCCGGGGGCCGTTCAAAGGCCTGGCTGCAGCCCCCATCTCCAAATCAGTTACAGGCAGGGAATAACAAAAGCTGAAAAGAAGTTTGGAAGGCACCACATCGGGAAAAGGGAGAGCCAGAAGGGCGGGGAAGTCATCCCATCCCTATGCAACTGAGGAGAATTGTATAAATTGTGTGCTCTGCAAGATGACATCCATCCATGGAGTGTGGTTTCCAGCAGCTTTCTAAGCTGGGAAGGCCATTCTGCAGAATAAGATATAAATTCCTTACTCTCCCTTAAAAGCAAAAGAGATGATTTCTCCATTAACTATGCAAAAGTACATCACAACCTGATATTTGTGGACTGCATCTCCCATCACCCCGTGCCATTAATTTTCTGGTTAGGGCAGATGAAAATTAGCAATTGTACATATCCCTTTGTAAGTCCATAAACTTTCTTTCATTAAAATAATGTGGTGGACTGTTTTTTTTAAAAGAGAGGAGGAAAAAGAATAAGAATCTTCTACTCAAGTTTTGCATGAAATGAGTCATATACTCATTTACACATCTTTTTTTTTTTTAAATAACAGGGGATACTACACTTAGGCTGAGGAAAACACAAGCTTTTGAAGCTTTTATTCCATAATGGGCCAGGATAATTATTTGAGAGGTAACATACAAGGTCTGGGCAGTGGGATTTAAAATATTAGGAATTGGATGAGTGAGAAGGAGGGCTTCACTAGTTTTAGAGTAACAGATCTGCAATTCCTTTCCAAAATGATCATTTTCCCCCTTCTTGGAGAGAAAACATAGCATTGGACATAAACACCCATGCTATAGAACATTTCTTGCATTCAATTTGGTTTGGTTTTATTTATTTATTTACCATTGTCTCTCTGTTTTGACGTTTCACTATTTTTTGACACATTTTGTGCCTAAAACCCGTTCCCCAATTCAAGATAGTCTCCTACATAATGTTAACAGAATTAGCCAAGGTTTTATGGTTGACTTGGTTAAGCCTCTAACCTAATCCTGGCTCAACCTTTTTGTCATGGGTTAAGGCTGACCAGCATTATAAGGCATAAACAATCAGGACTGGAGAAAGATGAAGAAGGAAAAATGAATTCTTCTCACCAACTTGGAGTGAATTGGAGTGAAAAAAATTGCTTGAAACCAAAGATAGAAAACATTGTAATGGCTAAAACTAAAACAACCATGCAAAAATCCTGGATTTAATGCAACAGAAGAAGTTTGAGATTCAGTGTCCCAATTTATATACAGAAGCAAGGAAGCTTGAAAAATTTCTCTCTAGTTAATGCATCCCGACTTTTACTATAATTTAATAAACGCAGAGCCTCCGTTTGAGGAGGAGGAATAAGAATATTTTCCCTCCAATTTCCACATTTTACATACCACGAATCTCATGGTCTAAAATATCCTTTGGGTGGGTAGCCTTCAAACGTTCCTACCTCCTTAAACAAGTTGCTTTTTAAATACTCACAATTCTCACCCTCCTTCCTGGCCTGGCACACACATATCACCAACAATAATTCCAGAGAAGAACACTGTGTTTTTTCCACTATCAGCTCAGAAAAAAACTTTCTAAAAAAGATGTGTGTAAACCTCTCCCTAGCCCACATATTTTGAGTTTTGCTGGGTGCCCATTTTTCCCCTAACTTCTGACAAGTTGAGAATATATATATATAAAAATTTAGCCAAACTATAAGACATGTCCAATTCTGATCTAGAAGTGCAGCACAAGAAGAGAGAAATTTTTCTTCTATAGAAAACTTGAAGATGGAAATGTATATCAATTAGGACTCACTAATTTAGCAGAAAGTTGTTGGCTTGAAAAATAAAAGAGAACGCCTAGAATTTGAATACCTTCCCTTAAACAAAACAAAAACCCACACTACTTTCAGATCTAAAATTAAAACGTTCCTCTCCCCCTCTGTCTTAATCCAAAGGCAGGCGGACAGACAGATTGTGTGTTTGTGTGTCTGTGTTTGTGTGTGTTTGATGAGGCAGTTTTATTTCTTTCTACCTCTCTCTATGGGGGCTTTCCAAATTTTTAACACCTCCCTTGCAATTGCCACATATACCCACAAACACACACACAGAGAGGCAGTTTTATAATTTAGAGAGGGGGAAAAAAGGAAGAACTCGGATCAAGAGGAAGGGTGCAGAAGGATTAAATTAATCCCCGGAGGCATTTTTTTTTAAAAAGATAACCAAAGAATTAGCAATGGAAGCCAGAATAATTGAGAGGGGGGAAAGGAGGGAGAAACCCAGGAAAGAAAGAAAAAAAAAAGTCAATGGCGGGCAAAAAGGACTTGTTTCTTTTCTGCTTTTAAAATGGAACATCCACGGGTTCTTCAGCAGTTCATTTTAAAAAAGAAATAAAAAAGATTCACTAATAAGATTATTACAGTGGTTCCTGCTGGTGTTATGAAGATGATGATGATGGTGGTGGTTATTACTTTCTCATGACATGTGCCAATGTTGGGGACCTGAACTAAAAGCAGCCTTAGAAAGAAAGGAGCAGAATAATTGAATTCTTGATTTGGGCCAAGTGTGATTAGAGACACAAAAGGAATCGATTCCAATATTCAGTCAAATCTGCGCATTTCATTTTCAGCTGGAGAAGGAGGGCGCTTAATTCGATATTTATGAAGCCCAGGGCTTCCCTTCACCTCCGCCCGGGCTGGGCATCTCCCCACGGGACCCCCCTCCCGTCCCCCACGCGCCTGCTTCTTCCAAGCCCCGCTCCCCGATTTTAAAGTCTCTCCTTTCTCCCTCCCTCCCACCTACCGCCCGCCACCCTCCGTCCCCCTCTCCCGAAAAGCGACGGCTTCGACTCCTCGGAGATCCGTCCGAGAGAGAGAGAGAGAGCTGCACCCGCCGAGCGCCTTACTTACAGCTGCGGGAATCCGCTCGCAGGACGAGGAAGCAGCCGAAGAGGAAAAGTTTCATCCTTGCGCAAAAAAAAAACCCGGGGCTCGGGGACGGTGGAGGGGAAACGTAACCTTATTTTTAAAATAAAAAAATATATATCTATATATCTATCTTGTGGGGGGGGGAATGTTCCCCCCCACTTTTTTCCAAGGGTTTTTTTTAAAGCTCCCCAAAGTTTTCTTCAAAGATTGCGAAAGTTTTCTTCAAAGTTTGCGAAAGTTTTCTTCAAAGTTTGCCAAAGTTTTCTTCAAAGTTTGCGAAAGTTTTCTTCAAAGTTTGCCAAAGTTTTCTTCAAAGTTTGCGAAAGTTTTCTTCAAAGTTTGCCAAAGTTTTCTTCAAAGTTTGCCAAAGTTTTCTTCAAAGTTTGCCAAAGTGGGGAGGGAGGCAGTTCTTTTTTAAATTCTACCCCAATTTTTTTCTTCCTTTTTTCTCCTTCTCTCCTTCCTTTCTACTCTCGTCCGTCCGTCCCGTCCCCCTCTTTTCCCACCCCCACCAGCCCTCTCTACAGAGAGGAGGCAAACCAGGGCTTATCCGAAGCTCGTCTGAGCAGTTCAAACTTGACCAAGTCTCTAATATGCCTTTTGCCACTCCCCGCCCCACCCCCGCCCTTCCCCGCCCCGTGGGCTTTTGGTGGAGCTTATTGGGGAGGGAAGGAGGAATGAACTGGGGAATGAACAAGCCCTGGGCTAAATAAGATCTCCTGCCCGCCCGTCGCCTCCCCCCCCACCCCCAAAAAAACCTCAAACCAATCAACAACCCCCCCCCCCCAATTCCTTGCTTATATAGAGAACCAGCCTGCTTTTTCTCTCTCCCTTTTTCTGGTTTGCAAGAGGAGAGAGGCGCGGGAGGGAGATCCAGAATCAGGGATCCAGAATCAAACCAACCAACCCCCCCAAAGTACAAACAATGCCCAACTTCCAGCTCATCCCTCCCCCTCCCCACTTTTTTTCTTCTTCTTCTCCTCCTTTGGTTTGACCTCCTTTTTGCCTCTTACTCAACCGGCAGCTGCAAAGGGCGCTTCTGAGTCAGTGGAAGGGATCCTCTTGTCTACCCCCGCCGGTTGGCTCGGAGGGCGATTTCTCTTCCGTGGGTGCGCGGCTTTTTTTTCCCCCTGCTCC